>KN884268.1:90090-101139 GCA_000934455.1 Apostichopus parvimensis
CCTAACCTACAATGGATTCATCTAACAGATGAATCACCCACAATTCATAGTTCACGAGTTTCTATACTTGACAAGAGCTTTATCAATTATCCAAACAGTACGACGATATGGTGATCGATTAATTAACCGTTGGAGTGGGTATGTTTCATCGAATCTCACCATGAACGGCTCCGAGTTGTAATTAGTGACGCATCTCCATACAACCGAAGCCATAACTTGACTTATACACTGTATCGAGCCGAGAATATAGCGAGGAAAAGTAGGACAACGCAAGATGGTAGTGCACAATTACTACGCATCAATGGTCGTACATTTAGCTTAGTAGCTGAATGGTGTAATGAGGTTATACCACTGTAACTCCCTGGTGTAGACTTAAATTGGACGAATTGAATTTAAGACCGAGTCGGGGGAATTGCGCATCAGTTGCAAATCTCATTTAACTTTGATAGATTAACATCCCGTCTTGACTATCTTTTGCGACAAGCCGAGGAAAACAGAGACGAATCGGTAGCAACCGAGCAACATTGGAGGTTCACCGAAGTATCTTCCCCCTTTTCTTGTTTTGTTTTTAAAGACCAATCTCTTTTCTTTTATTTTCAGTTAAAATTTTCTGACAGAACTTTCAGGCAAATCTACTGTTAACGATACCGTTGTCAAAATAGAAGAAATCGACTTCCTTGATGTCTACTCTACTTTTCAATTAAATGAAGAGGCCTCGCGTCAGGTTATATAGTTAATAGCCGACTCGAGGAATTGTTGAAGTTCATGGATTCCGTACCATTTTAGACGCGTGTTTCAAACATTCATCAGTATAGGCCTATAAGGTGATGAACTCTGCGAACAAAGAAAACATCCATCTTTCACCAAATTAGAAAACTACCGAACAAACTCAGGACATTGTATTGGCTGTTAGCCAAGGGAAACAAGATACGGTGAATAGACTACTTATTGTGTACATTTATAAAATTGTATTGACTTATCGTTGATTACATTTTAACAATATTTACATTAATGCCAGGAACTGCGAATTACATTTCAGAAGTGCTGGCAATTCAACAAATAATGTACAAGTTTTTCAAGGCAAAAACCAAACGAGAAAACTGCGAGGCAACAAGGGTTTACTTAATTCCTTTCCTTTCGCCCTTCCTTCCTTCTTTCTTTCTTTAACAGTGTTTGTCTGATTTATCCCATTTTTTTGTTGAGAAGCAACCTAATCTGTTCATGATCTAACTCCAGGCTTCCATTATCTTATCAATGATTTTAGTCTCGTGCGGCGTTCCTAGAAGAGGTATAACGCGGCTCTATCACCAAGAAGTGAGAAACAATACTCGAGAGGGTATGAAGTGCGGCAAAGCTGTTATTAGGCATCGCCACAGAAGAGCTTGCAGTACATCAAAGTACTTCTGTTGATTTTAAAATTGCAAACGCCACTGAAACGTGACAAGTAATGAATCTCGCAGAAATGCAAACCATATATTCAGACTTCAGTTGAAGCCATGTGTTGTGTCAGATGTGCACTGACGTGTCTATGCACATTATGGGTTACAGTACGTCGTTATGCCAAATACTACATAGCAAAGGCTAAGTTAAAGATCATAACATTAGGCCGTTCTTAGTCTACGTGTACGTAGCCTGTAATCAAACTCACACTGAGCTAGGTTTACCGGAGTCACAGTCGCAAAACTGATACCACGTAACAATGGAAGTGACAATACATCTTACGTAGATGTCTTTAATAGGATTAGAGGTACTATTTTCGCGCTCGTAATTTCTTAATTAGATTTGTATACACTTCGACTTGAAAATAAATCAATACCATATATTAAAATAGTATGCATTATCTTTTTGGACGAAAACTCCTTTACATAATCAAACAAATTAAATTAAAGTATCCGACGTGATTTGTTATCACGAAATGCGTGTTTATTCTATTGCAATAAATTATGTAGACTTTAAGGTAAGTTTTTAGTTTTTTCGAAGCGTCGCGTTTTAATATTCCCTTGTGATTAAGTTTGTGCGCATCTATCCGCATATATTTCAAGTGTTCTAACTATACAGTGATAAACATATCACGTACATTTACGGTCCTTCAATGCGTGACATTTTCCTCACAATAATAAATCTATTGTAATCTGACAGAAAGAAATCCTTAGAAATGAAATTGTCAAATTACAGTAGTATATATATCATAATCATGCGTGAATCAATTGTGTATGCTGAGAGCAGCTCAAACCTATCCAAATTTGGTACGATAGGCTATAGTGCGATAACTGCCAAGTGCCTCCGTTGATCTGGGTTCACTAACGACATGATTCCCTTGATAAAAAATTTAGTACATATGTTTCCAGGGACATTTGTCAAGCGAAAGCAACTTGATGAATAGGTATAATTAGTATTTATATTAATTCGGCTTGAGTAAATTAGCTGCTGATAAATTTAATCAGCCGTGTGTCTACATAGGCATGCTTGTTACAATTCACACCCAAAACCTGAAATGGCTACAAAAATACGATACTTCACTTTCAGTCATGTGATTATTGTTTGAATGAAAGCCTTGATCAACCGAGACAATCCTTATATTAGTGTTAAGTGATTTTACTACGACGCAATTACAACAGTTTGATATGCTATTACTTTTGAAGTGCAAAGATTACTCTTTTGCGAATGTCATAATATATCGGAATACCGTTCCAAACAAGGTATGCTACCTGTAGCCATAAAGATGGCGGTCATTAGAGTTTACCTATTTAAACATATATTCTCTTTGTATCACTCTTTGCAACTCTGAAACCTGAAATATATATTTATTTTACATTTCCTAGTACAAAATGCATAGCTTACAACATGGACATGAATATTTACACCCTCTTGATTCATCATGTAAATAGGAAAACATGCGTGATGAAAGTGTCCCACATGTTTAAAGGTTTATCGTGTCCTTTTGAGCATATGTATCTCCGTTTCCACATGTAAAGAAACATTTAAAGAGTACCCTAATGGACTGAGGCTATACTGTTACATACCAGGCTTCAGAAGGTGTGACTAATACTACTCAAAGATATGAATTGAGCTTGGTGTCCTTACAGCCGAAAAAAAATGTATGTTACATGACAGCATTTGTATATTTTCAAGCGCCTCGTTTAAAAAACTAAAGTGAAACACCGTATATAGCCTCAAAATAGTACGTTACTGTCGAGAAGTCATGTTGGATAACAAAATAAAATTATTCTATAATTTGCGACAAGTTTGTTTTCAGTTTTTTCAGAAGGATACTCCACTGGATATATCTATTTTTGGTACGAACTCTAATCGTCTTTAGGACATTTGCATTCAATTCCTTCCCATGGTTTTTTGAGATATTGATATATTGTACGGTTGAAAATGTCACAGTATGTACATTAGGTGAACAAGGCGCAAACAGGGATGACGTCATGTATATATAGTTGTACTCCGACAACAAAGTGTTTTTTTTTTGTTCCATTCTTCACTCTTTTTGTCTACTTTGTATTGGGCAAATGTCTTAAAGGGTGTGAAGACTCGCGCACAAAGAAACGTCTGTTACCGGTAATCTGACCTAGTCTCGAATGAGGTGTAACGGAAGAGTTAGACACCACCATCGTTACCTGAAAATACACACACAGCTTGCTCCGTCGGTAATTTAACACTAGTGTACAGTCAATACATGCATCTACGGTCAATGCCCACAACACAGTGTACATAGCAGCGATGGACATCTCAGCAGGGAGTTGTTACGGAACACCCTGATCTCAGGTCCAGATAAAAGATAACAACGTATCACGTTTCATTACTGTCTGCATTTTGTAGCAACAAGAAGAAAACTTCACTTGCAAGTAACGAAAAGTTTACTTATTTTTCAGAGGCTGCACGCGGTTTGGGGCGAGTCTTCAATGCCTTTAACGAGATTGTAAAGTTTACAATGTAGCCTATACAAAACGTATACCATAAGTATCATCATTACATTATGATATAGTCAATATTTTAACAGGATGCTTCGAATATGTTCATTGTTTGTATTACCATATATTGTTTGTCCTTGCAATAGCTTTTTCAATTCCTCTGCTTGGCATTGCCTCACTACTGAGATCTCCCAATGCAAGAACTTGCTTTGTTTGTGACCTTGACGTGACGTAGTTTCTAACTGTTATAAGTACATCTTATCTCTTATTTACCTTTTATAATGCATCCAAGTGATCTTCATAGTAAATTTGAAGTCATCAAAAAAACAAAAATACGGAAAGAATTTGTCTGTTGTACCAAATCATTTTAACCTTTACCTTGAAAGGAAACGAACTAATTTGCAAAGGACGATGTGTATGCATTAAACCAGTTCCAGCATAAATGACTTCGTGTTCTTCAGTCAGTGTATAACAAATTTCATTTTAATGGGATTCAAATGTGATTCCGTATACTACAATTTGAAGATCTGTTTTACAGAACGGCGCTTAATAAAGGGATTCGATTGAGGTTTGGTTAAAACAAACTTAAGAAATCGATCTTCTCTTACTCCTTTTTTTTCTGTATATGTCAGAATTAAAAGCTGTAAAAGAAATATATTCATTTCAAAAGTATTCGATACATTTTTTAACGTATTTTGAAGATAAGACACAAATAAGACCACTTTTATTATTAATACAATAAATGATGTTTGTTTTAATAGTCTGTGTAGTTCTGTTTCTGAAATTAGGCATAATTATGATTTTACAATAATTATATGCGTACACAATTGTAAGCCGTTTTGGCAAAAGCAAAAAGAAACGAAACAAATCTGGTTTAGTTTTGTTACAACCTCTTTGCTTCCGTGAAAACATATATTAATAAAATTATAAAGTTATCAATAATGTTCAGATGAATAATCCCTGTACTGGTCTCTGAAACTGGACATGATAAGATACCGTAATAAAAAATAAGTTGAAGCATGCATGTATGTGCCAAGGGGGCAACCCCAAGTTTTGTAAAGTGGATAAGGCCGGGAGGGGGGGGGGGGTATCACATTATGCCGTTCGAGGAAGAGGTCTAGGAGGAGGGATTAATCCTATACTCTTTGAGAAATTTGGATAAAACGCGGGGGGGGGGGGGTTAGATGAAAAATATGATTTATAGTTTTCAGCTTTTGGCACCATATCGAGGAATTTTCAACTGTTTAGGTTTTAAATAAAACTGTGCTTGCCATTTCGGCAAAGAGAAGGACTGAAAGAAAATGTAATCCAAGTGTTTTACAGATGTAGATAAATGTACACAGTTAAAGCCGAAGCTTGATGATTTTATACCAAAACAAAATTTTGTGACAATTTTTCAATGTGACAACCAAGAACCATTTTTACAAATCCCTTATACAAATTAAATCCAATAAGCATGGAAAATTAACTTAATAATTAATTGTCTAACACTATCGCGTTGAAAACTAACAACAACGACAAAAACAGTTGAAAACCAAACCCACCTTTGTTACTGCAAAAGGCATATTTAATTTCATTACCGAAATAATTCATTCTTTTTAATCATAAATTCAAGATGACGTTTAAATTACGTCATTACATTCAATAAGTACTTGATCCAGAGCTTTCTATCTAAAGTAGCATTGACTTAAAAAAATCACTATAAACCTCTGTGAAAAGTTTATGATGAGGTGTGACTTTTATGAGTTTAATTTTTTGTTAGGTTCAGACATGTTTATGTATAATCAGTCTGACGTCATCAAAATAACACAATGTGTAACAAACTATTATATTACTGTTTTGTCAGGTAGGTTATATCCACAAGAGTTATGGAAGATGTGACATTTTCATTTATTTATGATGACATTTTAATGTCATATTGAGTCATTTACGTCCTTAAACTCAAATTTGTCAATAGGAAATTTATGGCGAAGTTCTATAACAGCCGAGATATACAGTGTGACACTATATGTAAAGTGTTGTATACTATTAAGTGTAATGTAAAAGTACAATACATCTGTATACAGTAGTATATGTATCTATATTTTGTGTATATTTTATGTAACTCTTAAGCTGGAGGTGATTATTTGGTTTTATTATACCTAATGTGTGATTCCATTGCTGATAATGTGCTTAATGTTTACTAACGTTTGAAAAGAAATAAAATAATTATACAATTATCAGATGACATATGATCTGTTTTTATATCACATTAATTGATATAAAATCAACATAGGTGGTCAGGTAGATGTAACGGGTCAATCAAAAGGGAAAAAAATAAAATGTTATAAGGACAACCAGAGATCCGCATAACATACAATCACATACAGTCTCCAGTATTTTATGCTACCAAAGAAACAAGCTATGGAGAATGAAGTGATACGCTAAATTCGGTTGTCTGGATGTCTGTTTTGCCAGTTGGTTTTGTTTAATGTTGTATTTAATTCTTTTAACTCAGGACTTCACTATTTCTTAAATTGTTATTTTGTTAATTGTTAATCTTTCTTATAAATACATTTCATATTCAGCATTTAGTATTTCACTTTTCTTGTCTTTGTTCAAACAGATGTTCAACTTGGACAAAATTGTTCATTATTATAATTTCTTTGGGGAGGGGGGAGGGGGGAGGGAGCCTAAGATGAATAAACCATTTTAAACAACTGATGCAAGTAAAAATCACGAGAAGTAAATATGTCACGGAACATTTAAGTCCTTACACGAATTCAATCCCTCGATGATGATATCTAACGTTTTACTCTAAGCGTGCTTGTGTTCATAACTCACGCATTCACAGTTCTAGCTTATGCGTGTTGCGCTGGGACCTATTCCCAAGATTTCATGCAAATGCAGTACAATATATAGCTACAAAAGTGGAACACTTTAAATGCGTTTCTCATTTCGAAAGGTTTTCTTCAAAGCGAAGGCATACTTGAATTCTGTATGTAATACATGTTACATATTTATGTGAATAATATCTCGAAGTAAAGCTAAATGACTATAACATAACAGTGGTTTAATACCGCCTGCATACGTTTGAATTACTGTATCGGTATTCTATAGATGTGAATATCCTAGCCTGTGTTGGGCAACTATAAGTGATAATTTTTATTTCGATAAAATTGAAAAAATATATATATATATATTTTCCGTGTATTACATTTTTAGATGAAAAGATGTTGCAGATTTTTTTTTTTTTTATGTTGTTTTTACACCATATACTGATCGTTCGTGGTTTGAGACAGTGATTAAAAGGAGACACATATACCAATCCTTCATTGTTTTCTCTATGTGATAGAGATAACTGTCATGAACGATTTCCCCAAACAGCTAAGAAATTGTAGTCCATTTGGGAGATATCACATATTTAATGTGTCATCGCACATATAGGGCTGAAGACTTGATCAAGTCTAAAATATGACATCAGTAACGGGAATCGTATAGTTTGAAACCTGCTCAGCTCTTTGTAAAAGCATGCTTCTGTTAGTACGTGATTCTAAATTCCAATTGTTTCCTATATATGAAGACACAATTCCGGAACGACTGAAACATCCAATTAACATGCTTCTCAGCTCAATATTTGCAGTCAATTGAATACATACAGAAAGGTTACTGTAGTATTTCGAAAAGGTTCGACTTGCTTTAAGGTAACTTCCGTTTCCAATGTTACAGAGGTATATAACTTTACACATGGCCATGACATTTCATTGGCAAGTGTTACATACAGACAATGTCGTCTAAAAACACGTCGCGAGTCTTTCTGAGGCGTAGATATAAAATCTGGAAGAGATTGTTTCAGTACTTCGTCTGAATTAAGACCAACTGAAGCATCATTTTGTTAAGTTATACCTTGAAGTCATCGATAGACGGAAACATGCAAAATTAAATCTATATATAGTCTATATGGATAGGCTCTGAGAGCCTATCGTTGTAACGAGATGTCTATAGTTAGATTGGTAATTGGATTTTCGCTTCTAATATTTCAATCAGTTACGCATGCATATGCTTCAGTGTATCAAATTTGTTCTTTTCCTGTTTCTAATTTCTTTCCTTTCCTTTTCATTTCTCCTTTTTCCCTTTATGCTGATATACTTTTTACAATACATACCAAAAGATTAAAAAGAAAGTTTGAAAAGTAAGAATAATTAATCAAAATAACGAACTCCTACCGTTCATCTCTTCAATGTCTTCCCAAACTCTATAGTAGATTATCATTTCATACCAAGGGAAATAAACTCACAGCAAGTGACTATATATATATAATATATATCTAACTGCCAATTATGAAGAACAGTTAGTTTATATACAACCATACATGTAAGTAATAAATCATCGAAGATAAATAATTGCTTCCTCTCTTCACATCGGTTAATTATTCATAAAACCATCCAGACACATTATAGTTTTAAGCTGCTTTCGCAAGCTACAATACGAGTCATTTTTGATAGGAAGATGAAGCAATTATAGCTGAAACGTTTAATGTGTATATTGGGATCTAATTCAAGAAGAGAATTGCTTGATGCTATATATATTTATACTTCATAACAAACGTTTGTGCCTAAAGATCTATAGCAAAGTTCGTGATGGACAG
Organism: Apostichopus parvimensis; assembly: GCA_000934455.1. Lineage (NCBI taxonomy): Eukaryota > Metazoa > Echinodermata > Holothuroidea > Aspidochirotida > Stichopodidae > Apostichopus > Apostichopus parvimensis. The sequence goes on from KN884268.1 coordinate 98,635, forward strand.
TTTTTGCAATGAAAAGGGCGTTTAATGGAGACACAACCAATTTTTTTTTCTTAAAGAGAAACTGTTAAAAGTTAATGAGGCAAGGGTGGGTGGGGGAAGGGATGAAGGATAGGGGCCAGAGGGTATACTGACAGAGTTATATATATTGATGAGAGCAACCTTTTTAGGTGGGAAGAAAAACTGCATCATTTATACAGGAAACGAAGTCTCAGAAGTATAAAGTGTATCATGTAGCTAATGATGATAATATCATATCAAATATCGTTTTAACAACAATCCCCTTTATAAACACAAATATGTTATGAGTCATTTTAATGTGGTCATCGACGTGTCTTCATTCATTCACAAATGCAACTTTTAATATATTTATATGATTTATAATTACTATTTTCGATCATCAATATGTATATATATATGTCCCTCTCAAAGTCAATATGTTCTCATTCCTGTTCTAATATAATCATGAATATGACATTGGCCATGTTTCCATGCAATCATGCACATCGTGGCATCATTACACTCAAAGATATTTCTTTTCTGGTTATTCTTTTCCCTTATTTATTTTTTTCTGTTGGTGTCATTTCAGCTAGTTATTGATTAAATTTTTGAAGTTGTCAAATGCTATTTCTGCGACTGAATGATTGAATAAATATTTTAGTTCCACGTGGCGGCAAGGCCTTTATGAAAAATTAGGATTTTAACAGGTTTTTGTCTGTCTAATTGGCAGAGGTCTAATAACCTTCCCTGTTCTGTTGAAAATCCAATAAGAAATGAAGACATATACTGTTGCCTGTTTGTAGGTTGAAATTAGTCTTGAAATTACGCTCACTGATGATGAATCTTTTAACACAATCGAAATTCATATGTCGCACAATTATGATCGTCATAGAGTTTGAACATATTTTCACCTCGGGGAAAATTACTGAAATGTTATCATGTTAATAAAGGCATCGTGAATGTATTCCAAAATTGACTGGAAAATTTCCCAATTAATGCATCTCTCGTATTACGTAGATCGATATGTGCTATTAAGTTTATTTTCTCCTCGTTTTAGTGTTGTGGTCATACACATAAAAAGTAGTAATAAATTACATTTATATAGCGCTTAATACAGCTTAATACAGCATGTAGACTATATACACATAGCTTGTCTATATATCTTAAAACCGTAAGTACGGGCAGGCCTAAGAGGGGATTGTCTTTCAGCGGGGCTAGAGGCAAAAGAGTCAAGCAGGGGGCCCGTGAAAATTTGAAATAAATAATAATGCATTTTCATGCATACTTTAAGATGAACGGAGAGTGATAAAAGGGGACCCGGTGATAAATTCCACCCACGTGGTCCAACCTAGCACTTGACGCATCTTATATATGTGACTGGTGTTACGTAGGTGTTGCTAATATATACACTGGTCTTTGGGCACCGGTAATTGCCAAAGAGTTAGCATATAGGCCTGTGAGCATATGAGCATGAATGAGCTTCTCTGACGTCATACGGTCACCTCCTCCCAGACAAATATCAACTTCACATTGAATCCCTAGTAATAAGATTTTTTTCCAAATATTTAATACTATATATAGTCAGATAGACTGAGTGAATGCGAAGAAAGTTAGTAATCACTAATTTCAAAGGGTAAAATTAATAATAATAATAATAATAACAAGACGATGTATGAAATTATGAATAACGCAATGAATTGCAAGACGGATCGGTATACGTCCCTACATTCAGGGTCGCTCTGGGAGAGTAGGTTAGGTAAGGAGCCTAGACGGAGGGGCGGGGGAGGGTTCTTTGTTATGTGTTTAATCTATATCCTTTAGCGAAGAGGGGTTAAAGCCTATATGGGAATAACGCAATCATGTTACAAGTTGATCATATTATCCAATTTATGATAAATCGATTATTTTGTATTTCTTTTGGGGGGGGGGGGCAAATAAAAAGAAACACGACCACATAAGGTCCTTGGTTCGAGTCACTCCCAGATAATTGACAATTCATAATCATGGACGTTAAATATGAATCTAAGAGACTGACTTCGATCAGCTTGCGGCTTTGATAAGCCAATGAGGCTTCTTCGCGAGTTCCTGCTTGCAGGAGGATCTGAAATACATACATACATGCATTCATACATACATACAATTCTCTGGACGAGAATATGTTCACCGATATACATCTACATTTTGACTGTATTTGAAGTGTGTGCTTTGCGTATATTGCTATTCGAACTTATAGTAAAGAATAATAATCAATTTTGTGCATAACGTATATTATCAGAGATTTATAATTCCATTGTTTTTCAAGATATTATTAGAGTTATTTTTTAATTATGCATAATAACCTGATGTCAAATGCATGACCTTATCAATGATTTAACGTAATGTATACCATCTCAATCCAATCACACATAATTATTATTATGTTACATTATTACTCTAAATAACTTAAGGCCCTAATAATATTCCGATTGACTTCCGTGATCTACGACTTACCCATCAACTCTTCCACAT
>KN884269.1:12283-24226 GCA_000934455.1 Apostichopus parvimensis
CTTTATATAAACAATCCTAACTAGTCACATACAACAATTCCATCTACTCCATGAACACACATTGCAATTAATTTGTTAATTTGCTTTTGTGATGAGTCATGACCAGAAATCCACAATAATTATGAACAACTTAGGTGCAAGTTCATCCGCTGTGCATGAGAAGCATTTTGTGTTTTGTCATGGAATGGTCCAAAATGACCCCATCAACTTTAAGCTGAAATGCTTGAGCAGCTTAAATGAAATTCTCAAAAGTGTTTAGGACCTTCTCTCTCTTCATACACTTTCAATGCTTTCAAGAAACAGTCTAAAAAAAGTAACAAACCCCCAAGAAAGATTTGTTGAGTTTCACCACATTTTGGGGAAATAACAGTCAATGTCAAAAGTTAGTTGGCCAAGGCTCTTCTCAGTGACTAAACACTCTCAGGTGAATTTTGCAAACATAAAGCAAGAAATCTGATAAATGCATTACTGTGCGACTAATGAAAACTTAAACACAACCAAACAAAAATTGAACTTCCAACCTCCTGGAAGGCAGTAATTGGGATGGTAAAGATACACAATTTTTACTTAACTGAAATTGAACAACAGAGGGATAGGGAAACCTTGGTTCTGAATTATCCTTTGTTTGCAATAAAGTGAAATAAAATGGGTTACATCTCTCCATACATGCCAATAAGTAGGTTACAATAATTATCTTGACTCACCATATGGAAAGGATAAAACAGGATGGTACCCAGAGTCGAGATGAGCAACCTTTGCTTGGGTTGGCATTGCATCTGGGTTGAGTGGCTTCAAGTTGTTGAACCTTCCACCACACATCACACACATACTAGGAGGGCAGCACCCACAACGTACTGATGACAGCCTTTTAGCTTTGGGATTAAAATGATAGAGGTCTCTTGGTCTTACAAGTCGCCGTTTACGATAGAATCTAACCGGCCTAGTTCTTGCACAATATTGCTCCTCGGGTGAAACGGCTATCGAATCACTAAATCCTAACACATGACCAGAGGACCTGTGGTTGTGCGTAAGCATTACTGTTGCTGTGTTGCCTGACGACCTTCCATAAACACATCCATTCAGCTGCAGGGGTGACGACTTGTCACCATCCATGTGTGGTGGAGGGGATAAACAGTTTGATAGAGACTGATGCAGTCTGGCACTTTGATGGTCAACATTTGATAGAACAGATGAAAGAGGAGCAGGAGAGACAGTTTTAGTTTTTTCCAACCTGGCAATTTTGGAAGCATTAGGTGAATGTCTCTTCCCTGACCTAGAGAGGGACTGAAGCCTAAGAATTTCCTCAGAGGTGGGGTGTGTACCAAGTGTCACTGTTCCCTTAGCAGCTTTAATCTGTTTGTAAATGTCACTGTGTTGTCGAATACGATACTCCAAATCTGAAACTTGAGCCTGCAACCATGTCCATCGCCTAGCTACCCCAGCACGGTGCACCGCCCATTTCCAGATTGCTCGTCTGTTCCTGTCCGTGAAGAAAAGGAGGCAACAATTAAAACAAGAAAACGTTTAGTTGTTCAGCCTAAACATATTATAGTGTGGTAAACCATACCTGTACATGTTAATACACATGAACTTGTGCACACCAAAATGAAGAGGATTAGCTATTGACTTTTGCAACAACATATAAAGGAAGGTATCAGGAATCAGTTATCATGTTAACAAAGCATCGACCATTTAATTCACAGGTTATTTTACAGTATATAACTGTTATACCAGTTCCTAATGCAAATCCCTTTCAGGTGTGTTACCTACCAAGTGTGACATTGATTCAACCTGTGTTTGTTGAGATATCATATCTACAAGCTATTTTGGATATTTACCATTCAGCCCCACCAACTCATGAATATTAATGAGGTCAAGTTGTTTTTGCAAAGAGCATATATTTACTATGTAGTTACATCACCATGGCATACCAAGTAAGAACTACATCGGACATACTGTTGAAGAGATACTGACCTTTTAAGAATTTTATGTTAAGCCCAGTCCCACTCATTAATATTAATGAGATGGGAACCACAAACAATAGGGCACTTCTACACATCATCATACCAAGTATGACATTGATTCAACTTGTTGTTCTTGAAATATCGTGTTTACAAGCTTTTCACTGTGATAAAAATCTAGCCATGCCCATGCATGAATAATAATAAGAATGAATTCCTTGATTATATGACCATGTACCAATCAACTGACTTCACCATACCACGTTTTCACTAAATCGGACATATGGTTGAAGAGATATTGCCGTTTTTGTTAAGGGTTGTGAACTTTAAAGCAAGTTCAGCCTCCCCTACTGCATATCTTTTGAATTTTTTTTAACTTGGATCCAATAAAAATCCAGAAACCAAAGGCAGCTTCATGTAGGGCAGAATCCATCCCTACAGTAGGGCCATTTAAATGTACAGTGCTTATACACTAAGAACTCTAATCCTCATTCAATTGTATTGCTGTTATAGCCCCAGAATACACATGTACTGTACCAATATGATGACTTCTGGCATTCTTAATTTCAAACCAAATGGTATCTTCATTGTTCACAATATTCTTTATCTTGTACTGTGTGCTTACTGTGCTACATGGCTTGCTGGTTCTTTGGCCTTTAACTACCGTTCCATAAGCACTGCACTGTGTGCCTTCACATTAAAAGGTACTGTATGCTTCTAACCTTCTATCTCACCATTTGTAGGGAATAGTTAATTCTCATTCAATGAACAATATGTTTGAACCAATTGTACATCATGTTCCTATTTATATCTGTTTCTCTACACTATATGTTTTGTTTCTAGAACTAGGAAGTGTCCTACTTCATGCATTATCCTAACAGGGGTAAAAAACAATAACAATAAAACACTCAAGCAACATGCCTGACTATGGAACTATAAACAGCTCCATGGCCTGACAGAGGTTACCTCTGGTGCCAACAATTCTTTCACTACTGTCAACTCAAATTGAAACATGCCACCTGTCAATCATATGTTGCAAAAGTGGTCAAAATCTTACATCTGAGACACAAGTCAAGAGCTATATTACTCCATAGAGTACATCACTCCTACAGCTTGCACCATCTGTGTAGACTACTCCATGAGTGTGTGCTATGTAGATGTTAGACTACAGTACTTACTGTACAATATTACTACAGTGCATTCAAAGCTAGCTAACGAAGCCCTTCAGGTGGCATACTCCTATTAAAGTCTATATCAATCCGCCCGCCCGAGTGTTCACCTTCAGGAACAGTGCCAAAAAGTAGTAAGAGAACATTTTTTTTGATATGCTATTAATCAGGATTTGGTTTTCTGTGGCTTACATGTTCAAGAACATGGAATGGAAGTACATGTGGTACAAACATTGGGTCAATTGAGGCAATATTAGACCCCTCTAGGCCTCCCAGGAACAGCTACAAAATTTGTTTACTACTGAGTGCAGAGGTTTGTTTACAAGTGAAGCCTTCAGACTCTCGTAGCAAACTGTCTGCACAGTGAAGATACAGAAAATTGATGGTGCCATGTATGGCTAACTTGCCAGCTAACCAGTGATGGTTAGCATTTAGCTAGTGAGAAGTATCTAGACATAAGGGACCACATTACTTGTGATTTAGTGTGTAAGTCAATGAGGCTGTTACTGGGCATATGCTACTTAGTACTTACTGTACCTTAATCAGACAAAAGTTAGGACAAAGCAACAAATATGAAAGAGTGAGCAATATCACAGAGAATTTTTGGCTCAGCATACACTATTATGTGGAAAAATTATTGAAAGCAAAATATCATGGAATAGCGTTAGATTTACAATGGAGATTGTGCGTTAAGGCAAGCTCTCTTGACAAGCCTGCTGGAAGTTCAGCCGGTAGTGTAGGGCGTAGGTCAATCCAAGGTTAGCTATATATAGCCTTCTGTGCTTATACTGAATTACTGCATGTAAGGTGATGTATGAAGTACAGTACTCATGCACATTTAAAGGCCTGATGAATCTTCATTTCTATCTCTTATTTTGTAGCTTTGGAGGCTGCATTAAATAAATCATGTGATCCATATAAACACATTACTACAAGTAATAATAAGTCATAGTATATAGTGGTCTTGTGTACTTATATAGAAACAATATTACGTATACATAGCAATATTCTCATTTTACTTCCCCTGACACTAAATCCCCATACAAGTAGAAACAAAGTTTTACTGTAAACCATACTTCAAATTCTTATGCATATTTTAATTTAACGGGTCGCCCTTTGATAGCTATAGTATAATACCAGATGATGATTTCACTACTTGGATGGAGCAGACCTCTGACAAGAGGTCCGAGTATTGGTCAGTTTGTAAAAGCTCACTGTGAAATTTAAATTATGATGATTTCCAAACTTTTTGACTTAGGACAGTTTAATTGTCATTTTTACACTAAAAAGGCTTTTTCAAAGTTTTCAAACTCACCATTGACCACCATAAACACACAATGAGATTTGAATTCTCTCAGTTGGATCCACTGACCAAGTATGAAGTTAATTCAATATTTAATTTTGGATGATTGATGGATTCATGATTACAAATTGTCTGTCTCAAGTTACCTTTGACCTTCACATAAAACAAAGAGATTTTGTTCCGTTTTAATTCATCATTCATTTTCTCACACACTATAAATTCAAATAACATGACAACAGGGATAGCCCAAATAATGGTTAACCTATGTAAGGCTTCCAATCGTTAATTTGAACGTGAACTTTAAGATAGAGGTCAACTTACAAGGGCAATCGGTGATACCCCCTCGATGGGCCCTCGTTTGGTGCAACCTTGAATTCTGCTTCTTCATCACTTTCATCTGAGCTGCTGTCTGTGGCTTCAGAGTCCATTGAGGTTTGAATATGTTCAACGTTTGATCCAAGCCTTCGCTGGATGCCATCAATTTTACGAAAGACCTCTTTACCATCCCCTCGTTGCAGGATCCTCTGTAAAACTGAGGCGTGAGGGGTCGGTTTTGTGGTCCGACAATTACCTTGGGCATGCTTTTCACAGGGCAAGAAAACTGTATGTCCACTAACTTGTAACTGTTTTTGCCTACACTCTGTGCAGCCGACTGGAGGTTCGGCAACTTTGTCATTTTGCACGTGTGTCACGAACCATCCAATCTCATCCTTAGAAAATGAGCTTAGCTGAGTTAACTGCAACTGACGTAACCTCTCAATCAAATGTCTACTCCGTTCTTCAAGTGTTTGCTGTTTTGATGTCAGATCTGCTAATGATTCCCGACTAAAATCTTGTAATTCCCATTTAGTTTCATCAAAGGACGAGGCCGTTGGTGGATTACTACTTTCAGATATTTCTGTTAATAGATCGTCAGCAATGTTCAAAACTTTGTCATCTGGGAATAGCTCTTTCTCAAAGCTTTTCCTCTCCAGCAATAATTCTGAATCCAGGGACAACAATGATCCTGAATCTAGAACCATATCTGAATCAAGGTCAGTAGTGCCTGACTGTTCATCAACGCTTAAATCTTTACTGTCATCTATCATAAAAATGTTTGATTCATTGCAACCTTCTCTCTCATTAACAAGTTTTGAGGCATCCTCAAGGTTCTCCTTACTACGAAGACTGTCAATATGTGCCGAAAAAGAAACATTTGTACTGATCTCAGTGCCATTCACCTTATCAGAAGAACTCAACTCAGTACCATTCATTGTAGACCGCGTTCTTGCGGAATCCTCCAAAGTCCTGTGGTTACCATTGAGACCTTTGATTAGTTCTATTACACTGCTGGTATCTTTTCCTTTCATGAGCTGGGTCAGATTTTCTAGATGGTAGAAGCCGTTTGAGTGACCGTTCAACCCGTGCTTGCCGTTGCTTCCGAAGTCAATCCCAGGTAAATTTGCAGAGATGATCTTTTCATATGAAGAAGTAACACCATCCAGCAAGGCTGATTGGTCAGTCACAGTATCCGATAGCAATTTGGACCCCGAGAGAAGATGTTGCTCAGGTAAATCTGGGCTTGAGGCAGAAAACAAGCCTTCAAAACCAGGATTGGCCGGTGATGCCGGGAGCTTGAAGTTGGCTGATTGAGCAGCAGTGTCAGTCAAAGCGGGTGCCATGGCAGCCATGCACAACCTGATTAAAAATTGGTACAATACGTGATTTCAGTGCCATCAATGTAAACAAAACAGTGACTACATTTCACACATCAAGTTCAATATATATGACTTTGTCAACTATGATGAGAGGCTGTTCTTTACCGTTACTTTCAATTGAAAAAGAAAGAAAGAAAAAAAATAGGCAACCGAAGTTGCTCCTGGAATGTCACACAGGTTATATGAATCTCAAAAGTGTCCCATGATAGTTGATACTGAAGGGATTATGTATCCAACTGTGTATGTTATGTTTGCATAATCACCCTGAGCCATTTATTCTAAGGCACAGGGTGAATACTTTCATTGAGTCAAGTTACAGTACTCATGGTATATCCACAGTCCTCATCTTCCTAAGTTGATAACATCAGGCCAGATCACCTTCAAAAACTTCCAGGTTATAACCATTAAATGGTAACAGGTAGAAATAGCATGTTATGTAACACTAAGTCATAAATTCATAATAAAATTTGCTCAGCTGATTTACCCAAATCGTTCTGTTGCCTAACAGTGAGTTGTCTAATTAGTACTTCTTATGTCCAGTACTTTAATTATGAAGTCCACTTGGTTGCATAATCGACAAGACGGGTTATGATATGATGTATTTCGTTGCCTTTCCTCGGCCTAATGCAACTTCACGGACTACAGAGTACACATTGTAACAACGTAGGCCTAACGTTACAACAAGCATGCCAAAATCAAAACATTCAGTCATGTCTACCATTTAAGCATAAACGATACGTTAGCACGTGACGACACTGCCGACAACATAAGAAAGCTCGTATTCAAGGGTAGGAAAATATCGTTCACAATGAAAAACAACCGCTACTATAGGTGACAAATATAAAATAATGGACCATTCGTCCACTCAAAATACTCGCTATTCGTGTGACCAGGAATTTGTAAAAAAAATCTATCAGAATATCGTTCTTTTCACGTTACGGGAAGCAGACCCACATGCGGTTCACAAAAACAGAAAAAAAATATAACCACGTGACCTTCACTCCACGTTAACGTCGACCGCTCCCTTCATTCGTATATTTCCACAAATTCAAGCCAGAAAAGAGTTCAATCCAACGTAAATAAAAAACACACATTGATGGGATTGATATGCGTTGCTTATATGCGTCAAAACGGTATAAATCCACTATTAATCCTTCAAAATTGTCAGGCGATGTTATCGTTGTGGAAGGTGTAGCCGGATAAAATGGCGCTCTGTAAAAAAAACATGGTGGAAAAGATGAACACAACAAACTACCGATGCAAAGCTATTAGCATATCGAGAAGCTCAATTATAGGACACCCTCCCGGAGAAATACATTCATTGGTTAATTTTAGCTGTTCATTCTAGTTTGTTTACTCCCCGTATTGTAATGCAGAATTGCGCTTATGCAAGAGTAAAGTCTTATATTTTCATCAAATTGTTCGATATTTTGCAATGAAAAACACAATAGTTTACTGGATACTGTGATTGATATTATTTATAAATTGCTCGAGCCATTTTTAATGCGACATTTGGATGTAAAGATGTATTCAATGCCTATTTACACTTGTGGAGTAGGTATTTTCAATCGAAAATGGAAAAACTTCGCGCCACAAGAGAAGTTTTGACTGAAGCAACACTGCAGTTGTAACACATCTGGCCTGAGTAGTAGTCAGACTCGAGAATGTGATACAACCACTGAGAGATTACGAAGCTTATACACCGATATCAATGTGGCTAGGAAATAAAACTCTTTGGAAAAGTTGTATGTTTCAGGAAATCAACAAATATTTCATATTGTATTCATACAACGTATCATTCAGCTTGTTTCGTCCTAGTTCACTGAAGGTGATAAGTTCAGCTTGTCCCGAATCCTAGCAATGACCTTCATTTGTATGTGCATCGTAGCAAAGAGCTGAGTTCCAACTCCCTGATTATAGTCTCATTGTTCTACACTGTTACGAGCTAATTGTAAATTTACAGAGACGTGCTACATAACAGACAACAAAAAACGATAGTAAGATAATCCAACTAACGGAGCATGATATCAGCAACCATTTAAATTGAAATCAAGAATCCTTTAATTGATTGTATGGAATGAAATGTTTGATGTCAAAGGTCATTTGAGAATGCTAGTTCACAGGGCTTGCCGCACTGATTCTGTGAAAGAGTGTATACACCTCGATAGTGAAATGACGGATTATGAACAATGGGCGTAACGTTGTAGAAGGGGAGTGGGAGGTACAAAGTGTAAAAACTTGCTTTGAAGGGGGGAAAAAACAATAGAAAACTATAATATAAACAGGCTATAATCAGTCAAACTTTCAACAGGCCTAAATTGAGTAATTTACACATACTTGTATCGGTACCGCCGACAATTAACTACCTGCAACTGCGGCGTACCTACACAACAGGGACGATGGAGTCACGGGAAGGGGGGGGGGGGGGAGCTGGCGTTTTATCCACACGGTGTGCCGGTCTTCCATAATTTGACCTAAGTTGCACAAACACTAAGTGACGACTTCGGCGACCCACTTCATCCTGGCTCCCTTCTGCACAGGTGCGGTTCCACATAGAAACCGTATACCGTACGTGATAGTTATTTAGACCTAATTAGGCTTATATAGACCTGATAATTAATAGTCAAGATATAATTCAGAATGACTACACCATGTGACGTTTGAAACCAATTTGAACACCACACCCCGATACATAGTCCGGAGGAGAATTTATTTTCGACTGATAAAAGAGGAACATATTTTAAGAATCCTGTGGTGAACTCTGCAAGTAAATCTGGCATAGTCGGCCTCGTTATTGAGATTTTCTGAAAATTGAATTTATCACAGATTGTACCATAAGTGAACTACTTGAATCAAACAGGTGTGATGTCATAAAGGTACACTGACAAAATTATTTCTGCTATTTTTTTTATTAAATTTACATCCAAATTTCTACTTCAAAATATAAATACATACATCTCGCTATTGAACATATATACTTATACAGTAATTGGTATATGCATGTTACTATATATACATTCACATCCCTTAACATTTAGAAAGAAAAGAAAAAGTTGGAAGTAGGCCTATATAAGCATATCCAATCCAAGATCAAAACAATTAAGTGAAAGAAAGAAGAAGCAAAACTTTTTGCTGCCAGTGTGCAGCTATGAAATCACACCATCTCCTATCTCGAAAACGCTGGTACTACGTTCAAGTAGGAAATTTTCACCAACCTTGTGCATATAGAATATCTTCCGTGTATTACATCAGTCAAAAATGTTCCTCTGGACTATGCGAGATATTTAAGTTAAAACTGAAACAGCTTGATATATTGAGAGTTATTAATAATAGTTCAATTTCTTTGGACCATGATATACCGAGACTAAGTTTCTGCCTCCGGCGTCGTGACATGTAGTGCAACCGGTCGAGCGTGATGAAACTTTCACCAATGCATGCACAAAGGTAAAATGGCGGTTCAGGCTTTTATATACACGCCCTCACATAAAATGTTATAGTCTTGATATTTTACCGGTATCGTTAATTTTTTTTTTAAATGGTGGGTGGTTATGTTTCTATAACTTTTCCATGTTCAGGACATTTAATTTTAAATTGCTAAATCTCTGGAATGCTGTGGTGTAAAGGCAAAACTAACGATAAATCAGCTCCTCAGTGTAGGCCTAAAACGTTCATGTTAATCCGTTGTTTTTTTACACATGTTCATGTTTTGGATGTTTCAATCTGGGGAGGTGAGGGGGAGGGGAGGTGGGGTGAGGGGAGGGAGCAAAGACATATACAGGTAAGTGAAATACGGAACTTTTGTTCAAATTGGGTGCACCCAATAGCTATTATACCTCAAAACTCTCTGTCAAAGTGGAAACTCTGTATTGTACGTACCACAAATTTCAGTATATCTGCTTTTCAACAAAAGGTGCAGTGACGTGTACACCCGCCCCCCCCCACACACATATCTCACCGTTAATCGGGGCAAACTTGAGGGATATTTGTATTCAGTTGGGAAGACTAGAACGCTGCTATACGGGTGTACACCGTCCGGCCCCTTTTTTCAGTTTTACACAAGGTATTTATTAGCTCAATCCTGCGCTTAGAGCTTCTTACATGTAGCCTAAATATGCCTCATAGTACACCGATTGACGTCTTAACTTTTCATGTTTTCTGGGGAAGAACCCCATACCCCCCAACTATGGGATCGGCTTCAATGGCCCAAGTGCCACACTCCCTACTTATACTGAATCTTTGCCTCTGGCTCTCCATAATGGTCCATGTCCCTGTACCTATAAATCGGTTGGGTGAAATTTCAACCCCCCCCCCCTCTCCCGCCCCTTACAAAATAGGGAATAAGATATGATTATTGATGAGTGGCATCTGTACATCTCCATCATCACCTTTAAGTTAAACGAATGCAGACTAACGCAAAACACACAAACACACACGCACACTCATCATTCTGCGTGATATGTTGTGTTTATATTATAAACAGTACCGACGTATATGGGTATTGCACAAGACGCAATTGGTGTATTGCGCAATGCTGATGCAATCCACCGTGCAAGTTGCGTGTACAAGTGTATAGGGTTACAAGGATTATGTCATACACATGTGTATAGTTGTCATACTCAGTCATACATTACAGGGTTGGTCTATATTCAGGGAGTTGTTCCATTACAACTCACTTGTCTATTGGTGCATTTCTAAATAACAGGCCACTTTTCCGACAACCGCCCATTTCTTTACCATATGGTACTTGGTAGGAATAAAGATGCTCCATTCACAGAAGAGTGTCCATGGTTGCAAGTATTAATTATGATCAGAGTATTGCACCAAGACGTAGTTAAACTGTTGGCGATCATATAACTTTTATCTGGGGGGGGGGTGTGGGGGAGGGATGATTAAGATGATGTTACGTTGTTCAAGCAGGGAAGGGGTGTAATGGGAGGGCGTAAGCGAAGGGTGTAAAGGTAGGGGTTTCAGAAGTTTTGGTGAAATGGATGATACATACAAATGCAAAATAGTGATATATTGTGCAACTTTTGGAATTCAATTTCGACTATAGGTTGTACTGTACATAAGTCTACATATGTTGTATACCGTCGTACGGGCTGAACTCGATGATTTTTCTTATATTCTGTCTGCCAAGGGGTTGGGGAAAGGGGGGGGGGTGGCTGATCCCTTTGTTTTTTGTTAAATATCCGTCCCCCGACTACGAAGAAGTAAATCAAAGTGGTTTCGCCACTGATTAGTGGCGTGCACTGCAGGATTTCAAAGGTGGGGAATTAAAAATTGACGTCTTTATTTTATGAAAAGGAGCTTCAACATCATGAGGGAGAGAGGCGGTGATGTGGGGAGGAGGGTGGGGAGGAGCATTGGGTGTGCGCATTGATCTGATGGATAATCCGACAATTAACCTCAAAAACCTCGATAAAATGGATCCTCTGTGAATTCCGTACCAATTCCTGCATATGAATGAATGTTTTTCAACATAAGGGCTCGTTTTAATTGCAAGTCCAATTTTATTTAACTTTCAGCAAAAGAGCACTTTCTTAAATAAACCATGCAGGACACTGTTTTAATTACAAGTGACATAGGGCCTAATTGTGCACAAGCGTCCCCTCCTCCTCTCAAAAACTAACACTAAAACTAATAATCAGACAGGAATAACAAGGAGTAGTCTAGAATGGTGAGACCACATGTAATTACCACGGATTGCTTGTGCACGCTACTGTTTACTTCTTGTATGCTATGTATATTTATTTTCATATAAGTGGTACCGTGGCTGCCTATCAGTTTGTACATCAAAATCCTTCATTTTTTTT
>KN884269.1:28416-42055 GCA_000934455.1 Apostichopus parvimensis
TATACAGGCTCAACACATAGGAAGGTCTCTATAAATAGAATTCGGTAATGTTAAACTTGCAATTTCTTTAGTGTGGCAATATGAGTCAAGGTTCAAAACATTAAAGGATGACTTTAAACAGAATTCTAGCTTTCATATGTGATATGATAAAAGAAAAAAAAGAGAGAAATTTGAGCGCTGGCAGTTGTTCTGGTCCGCAAGATTATCACCTTTAAAATGTGCTGTACTGACTGACTGACTGACTGACTGACTGACTGACTGACTGGCTGACTGACTGACTGACTGACTGACTGACTGACTGACTGACTGACTGACCGACCGACCCAACACTAGTCAACCCCAATCATGCACCTAACACCGAGTCCCTTGGAACTGGGATTAGATCCTACACATGATCTGGTTAAAGGTTGGTCAGTTATCTACAGTATACGCTATACACACTATACTACTACTATACTTACTAGTTTGCACATGATCTTAACCCTAAGTGTCGAGAATCACGATAAAATTAAATGTCCACAGGGCGTCTAGACAACGCATTCAATATATTCCTTTGAGCGCCAAGATAATAGTTTACCTTCCAACGTGTCGTTAATGACGAAGCCGGTTCGTGAATATGCATACCGTTGACTATTTACATAGTAATGAATTGACTATAGTGTACTTCTACGTAACGATCAATGGAATGCATACCACGTTCTCAGTGTGCTGTTATATACGCCCACTATCGGGTAGCTATATAGCATGTTTTCTCTATACGATTCTTTCCAGCTTTATGCACTATGTAAGCTTGCGAACGACAGTCATGAAAGTGTTGGGAATGGTATTGAAGTTCTAGTATAAACATGTTTAGCACGCCGAGCGGGAAAAACTATCGGTAACAATTTTCGAGGTAATATGACGAATTAAAAACAATGCAAATCAGTTTGACGGGATACTGGCGGTGCCAGAGGGAGGGAGGGAGAGGCCCTGAGTGGGATGAGGAGACAAGTGGGCTTGAAAGTCTTGCACAAGGTGGAAAACAGAAAAACTTGTACGACGCACATTTACTCGGCAAAAGGTAACCTTCGCAACCAATTCTTTTGTGTTCAATTTCATCATTTATCAAATTTATATCACAGTAAATACAAAAACGGAAAACTGACTGGGAAATGATAAACAATGGAAAAGAACAAAGGAATTAGAACGATAGTGGAACCAGAGGTCACTGGTTCGAATCCCGCTTTCAGCCGTTTAGTTCTTTGCTCTTATCCATTGTCTATAAGTTGGCAGATGACTTTGTTATAATCACGTGCTACCGCATTCATTTGTTAACTTCTCATTCACGAGGAAACCTGGTGAATACAACCAGGATACGATATAGTGGGTGGCATATAAACACAGATCCTGGTGAATATTTCACCCGGAGGTTGTTTTAAGAGTGCGCGAAGTGGTTAAAGGAGACACATCTTCCCAACCATCATCTTTGGTTTATATATGACACTGATCTTTATATGGAGAACAATCCTCCGCAACTGCTAAATTATCTTAAGATAAATTGAACAACACTGAAAGCATCGGGGGTAATGACATTCAACACATTATGCTCTTGACAAAGTTGTAATGAATTGTCCGAAATATTACATGAAAATTCTTATGTTTTTCCGAGTTGAGTTTCGTGTCACATCTGGAGGAACTCAGACCTAACGGGTCTGTGTTTGAGCAAAACCAGTCACTTATATATTATCGGATGTGACTAAATTAGCTGTTTAAACTTTAAAGGGTCTGGTCATTCTTACAATCTTTATCCAAAAAACCGGACTGGTAGCAGCTTTTTTTAACCGACTACAACATTTCAAAATTAATTTTCTGCCAAAAAACGTCACCCTTGAATCGTAACTATAGCTATCGTGCGAGAATCGTTAATATCAAAGCTGGTAAGGTCAAGTGGACGCTCCGAAATTGAGAATTTTCGGAGTGAAATTGAATTTTGTTATAGTTATCATGTGACTTTAAGCTCACTTTAAAAGCATGCAGAAAGGTGGTCAATCTGTAAATACACAAATATCCCCGCGTTATCTCTTTCACTTGACAAAGTTGACAAAAATATATAGTATATACATGAAGTCCACAGTGTATGTATGGTCGCAAACGTATATATGCTACATGTGCTACAGTACTGTCCACTCAGTATATATGTCCACGGTATGCAAAATGTTCACGGTATTTCCTGCATATGACGTGCTGTGATTTTAACATACAGTCCCGATTGTATTTTCATACGGCTTATATAGACTCTTCGATATATATATATTTTTTTATAGCTATCGTGCGAGAATCGTTAATATCAAAGCTGGTAAGGTCAAGTGGACGCTCCGAAATTGAGAATTTTCGGAGTGAAATTGAATTTTGTTATAGATAAAACGGTATTACATAGTATTCGTGTTGTGGTGAGTGGGTTAAAGTTATACATGAAATGTTAGTTATGAACCGCAACTGCATAGGTATATTGTGGCATGCACCCTGTATGCCTATAAACATATACTGGGGTTTGTAAAATAGATCCAAGACTATAGCCATTCAGGCACGAAAGCTAAACAACACGATACACGGTTGAGTCTCAGCCTCATAGCATGCATGTCTCCTTATTTGCCCGTACTAGGCTGAGGCTGTAACCATGTGACGGTATAAACTGGCGGTCTTCCATCGAATGAACTTATCATGTGACTTTAAGCTAGCTCACTATATAAGCAAGCAGAAAGGCGGCCAGTCTGTAAATACACAAATATTCCCGCGTTATCTCTTTCACTTGACAAAGTTGACAAAAAAATATAGTATATACATCATTGTATGTATGGTCGCAAACGTATATATGCTATATACATGTGCTACAGTACTGTCCACTCAGTATATATGACCACGGTATATGGAAAATGTTACACGGTATTTCCTGCATATGACGTGCTGTGATTTTAACATACAGTCCCGATTGTATTTTCATATGGCTTATCGACTCTTCGATATTTTTGTATTTCTACAGAATACAGATGATAGATATTTTGATGCACAATTGTAGCCTACAAGTTTTGCATCTATGAAAGTGAATCCGGTATATGCATGAAACGTTTCTCATAGTAATCCACATACGATGCATCAATATAACACTGTTAATGACAAGGTTTTCGACCTCAGAAATTCGTTGACTTTGGAAGACAGTGAATCAATAGTCAAGTTATTTTTCAAAATCACATTGGTTGAAAACGTCCCCAAGATAAAATATACTCCGCGGGGCCGCGTGGCCACGGGACCGCGGGCCGCGTGACCGCGGGGAGGGATCGGGCACTCTTCACTGTCACCCCTGCCATCTACGATGCCGGATATATAAACATGAACATTAGGGATTCTTTGGGTTTATTTCGTAAGCCTCTCGTTCTGTCCAAAAATAACTCATATGACTGGTGTAAGCGAAATACCTCATTCACTTTATGCAGGTATATATAGTTTTGAATAGCGATATTTGGTGATATCGCCGTGATCAACTCTTGTGTTCACATTACTTGCACGTTTGGCGTATGGAAGGATAATAACAACACTCAAGTATACGATAGGCAGGATATAATTGCTGTTGATAAGACGGGAAACGTGTTATACTTCAGAATATTGTTATTAAGATGTACCGCATTGCTTGTTTATTTAGCCTGTTTTGGTTTCATTCTTGATTACTTCCTGTCACATGGCCGACATGTCACTCACGATATTGTATACGAGACGACCAGCATCAAACTTGGGTCATTTCCCCGCAAGTTCCAGAACCGAAAGCCTTCAGTGAAGTTGGATATCAAAACTTTTTTCCAACACTGAGTGAACATTTAGTAAACGAGCCTGGACGTTGGTCAGGCTTTTCAGAAAAAAAAAGAAAAAAAAAAAAAAAGTGAAAAGTGATCGTAACAACGAAGTTGTGAAGGTGAAATGTTTCTCTGCGATTTATACAACCTTTGTGAGCCTAAACTCAAACAATGAAGTGACATCATAAGTCTATACTTGAAAGGATCTAGACTCCCGGCTATACTTTATCGGCGTGGCGTTACAGACGGTGACTCTGAGTGTCATCTTTGTGAATCAACGAAGCATAAAGATCGGACTATACCTGTAAGGTCACCGGGGTATATAGTGTGTTCACCAAATCATGCAAATCGAGACCCTGGGAAGTGCAACTTCTCAACACTATCGCTATTGTTCCGGTATATGTATATATCATATATATATAGTACATGCAGGCACTGAAGTACATGTGTGATTGCAACAACCCGTACATTTTGTTCTGGAATATTAGCTAAGAACACAAACTTTAAGGTTTGCCGTGCACTGTCGGCGATTTCGGCAAAGTATACCAGTCCACAAAAAAAAAGAGGGTTAAAAAAAAACCAGTTCCATCTTAAGACCAATATGAAATTTTGTATTTCAAGTTAGAGATTGATTTATCATACATGCGTTTAATTTATTCGCTTATTTGTTAACACCTAGAGTAAACTTATACAATGTAACCCTATATCGCAGTTCTCATATACTTTCCCCAATATATATACGGATGATATAATTATCACATAGGCATCATGTCGAGTGGTATACTTTTAGCGTTTCGTAGAGAATTATTGACCACGCTGCCTTGTGCAGTGTGTGTAAAGGCTTAAGTAACCCCAATGTACCGTATTAAATCCACCACGTGCACGGCGTGGACCGGATATCGATTTGCGCTGGAAAACTTCTCAATGGACATTTGTTGTTAATCACACCATTGTTACACCTCATTGCAGAAATACTGAGGTGTATATCTCTATATATATAGATGCTCACACGAGACTACTGATGCGCTTCGATCCAGCTTAGCATTCGATGCTTTTGGACCGACCACAGACCATGGAGCTGTTTTACCTCCATGCACAGACCTACAGACTATAAGCATGCGTCATGCGCAGTATTTATTAACTTTCCGAAGGGACGCGAATTAGGCCACTTCACTTGACGTGTGTCCGGCGTGGTCACATGGGTTATACAGTCTCGATGTTATATGGGACTGCAGGGGTTGAGAGATGATAAATTTGTCGGTTTTTTCGTCCCCGTTTACGCTTTATGTTGAGTAGACGTGTGAAGTATGGGGTTTATACAACCATGGTAGCGAGACCGCAATTCGCGTCGCTTTAAAGTTCATTAGGTAGACGGTTATTATTAGAAGCGGACAAAATTATAGTCAGAATAAAACAAAACTGTTATAATAGCAAACTGCTTATCCACTAAAGAACATGTGTAAGAGAATGTGTAAAAGTAAGAGGGCCAGACGTTTCGATCCTAGCAGGATCTTCTTCAGAGGCTTAATGACAAGTTACAGTAACAGAAGGGACAGACGGGCAACTTATAGTCACTCATATTTGAAATCGAACAAATCTCTTTTCCGAACAAAAAACTTTCCCTCTTTCAGTCATGACTTTTTAGCCCTTTTTCTTGGTTCTAGGACAAAATCCCCCCGGACAAAATCCACCCGGACAAAATCCTCCCGGACAAAATCCCCCCAGCCAAAATCCCCACTGGACAAAATCCCCCCAGCCAAAATCCCCCCGGCCAAAATCCCCCCAAACCAAAATCCCCCCGGACAAGTTCCCCCCAGACAATATCCCCCTGACCCATACAAAGCCTGCCTGCAACAACCAGGGATGGCCCAGGTGTGACAGTCAAGGCATAGGTCATTGCACTGGTTAGGGTACCGGTCAGGGGACTGGTCAGGGTACCAGTCAGGGTACCAGTGAGGGTACTGGCGAGCGTAACTGTGAGGGCTCCTGTTAGGGTACCTGGTGATCACTGTACCGGTCAGGGTTCCACTCAGTGTACTGGTTAGGGTACTGGTCAGGATACCAGTCAGGATACTGGTCAGGGTACCGGTCAGGGGACTAGTCGGGAGATCAGTGAGGGTAATTGTGAGGCTACCTGTTAGTGTGACATTCAAGGGACCGGTTAAGGTACTGGTCAAAGTACTGGTCATTGTACCAGTATACTAGTAAGAGTACGTGTCAGGGTGCCTTCAGGATACCAGTTGGGATACCGGTCGGGGTACCGGTCGAGGTACCGGTTGAGGTACTGGCCGGGGTACGGGCCGGGGTACTGGTCAGGGAGCCATTGAGAGTACCAGTGGGTGTACCACTGAGAGTACCAGTGGGGGTACCGGTGGGGGTACCGGTGGGGGTAACTGTCAGGCTAACTATTAGGGTAACGGTCGGGGTATGGTCACGGTACTGGTCCGGGAACCACTGAGAGTACCACTGAGAGTACCAGTGGGGGTACCGGTGGGGGGAACTGGTGGAGGTACCAGTGGGGGTACCGGTGGGGGTACTGGGGACCCGGGGACCAGGGGGACCGGGGGACCGCGGGGACCGGGATGACGCATTTTTGTAAAGAATTGATGGGATTTTTTTAGCTTTGGGGGATTTTGTCCTAGGGGGATTTTGGCTTGGGGGGATTTTGTCCAGGGGGATTTTGTCCAAGGGGATTTTGTCCAGGGGGATTTTGTCCAAGGGGATTTTGGCTCGGGGGGATTTTGTCCTAGGGGGATTTTGTCCGGGGGGATTTTGTCCGGGGGGATTTAGTCCGGGGGGATTTTGTCAGGGGGGATTTTGTCCTGTCACCATTTTTCTTACCGTGGTTCTGAAAGGACAGGCGAGTTGTAGACTTAGCGCATGCGTAGAACACGGCACAAAACAATTTCCGAGATGACGAATTATACGCTAACGTTACATCTTGACGAAGTGATTAAATTGTCGAGTTGCGCGTTACTTCATAACACGTCAAAATTAAGTATGATTTTTGTTCAGTTGACAAGTTACGATCATGTTTTACCTTGGCGTGAATGTTAATATTTCCGACGTCACTTGTCAACTCGACAGAAATCGTATTGCTTTGACGTGTTGTCGTGTTATACGAACTTACTCTGAGTGGCTACAACTCGCATGTCCCTTCAGAACCACTGTACTTTTTTTAGGATCTGGGAGAGACAGACTTCCAAGAAAAGTACGTTTGATAAATGTTGATAATTATTTAGCGTGTTACACGTCACGTTGTGGCAATGGCAGGCCTATAAAATGTAACTCTGCCCCATGCATATTGATATATACCATATTTGTGACACTTAAAGAGATTTAAACACGTGGTCGACACACAATTTTTGCAAACCCGTCATGTCGTTTAAGTATTAGTTTGTGCGAGACCGAGTGTGTGTTCCGCGACTGTGCGTGATGTCAGCAAGTTATATATTCCGATACTCCAATGACATATGGTATTGAATTTTAAACTATCGAAAACCAGTTACCCTGTATTTATCGACCCCTCCGAGTGATTCTGTAACCGAAGTGCACATTTCTACAAAAATTACAGCATCAATTCATGACCTATGAATTCATAGGTCAAATGCTGTAATTTTTAGAAATGTGCTAGTTGTGGTATATATGCCTATAGTATTGGCCTACATACTATGAGCACTACGACATTATTGCCTGCGTGGCTCGACTATATTCAATAATAATGCCACAAGAGCCTATCAAGCACAACAGTATACTGTAAGATCGAAGCACAGTCACATACATATACATAGTTGCGACGTATATGTAAACGACAGTCAATGTGCTGCTCATGCACACGAGATCAATACTATACGGAAGCCGAGAGGATCGGGCGTATACCACCATAAATGCATTCGCCAACAATCGGTGGCTTCGTCACAATGCGTGCAGGTGCACTAGTAGTTGCAGTGGATAACATCCATCCATCACTTACTCACTTGGAATGAGGTGAACAATTGAACCTTTTGCAGAAAGTTTTTCAATTGCTCAGATGGATGAAGTGAAAAATTGAACATTTTGGAGAAAAATGTTGAATTGACGAGATGATAAGTTGTCAATTAAACATTTTGCAGAAAATTGTTCAATTGCTCAGTTAAAGCAGCCGAGCAATCCATCAGTTTTCTGATTTTTGATAAGATTTTATCTTGTTATCCAAACAATTTACTGTAAAACGTCAACTTATGGGGCAACGTTTTTCATATGTTGATGGCACTTTTAAGCTTCCGTACACACGCACTCTATCATATATATTGACAAACGTATACGAAATGCTCGACTTCCGCAAATCTTTCAGATGAGTGTAGAGATCACGCACAGAACTTGAATCACTAACATATTGTGCGGCCTTCCTCTGTACGCACTAAGTCCTGTTGATGAGAAATAGGGCTAAAGAAGAAGAAGAAGTAGAAGAAGAAGAAAAAAGAAGAAGAAAAGAATACACTAGCATACAAAACTAAACCTTGGCTCCCGAATCTCTGCTCACCATTCATCCCCTTCCATGTGTCGTTTTGAAACTAATGTAACATATATATTATACACCCTGACAATGCTGCTTGCAGAATTATTCCATTTGATACACACTATGAACGCAGGCGTATTGAAGAGAAGCCACTTTTTATCTATGCCAGAGCTTGTGTGAGAGCACCTGTGTTCATTTGCATAAAACGAAGACTCACATAGTAATGTATATGGTACTACGTAATATACAAGTTGCGAGGCCACGTTTACGCTTGCATGTATTGCCGCATGACACCGTCACACACAAGAAAAGGAAAGAAGAAATATTCTTAATACCAGCAAAAGGTGATTAATATTCATGAGACAAAACAGTGGCAGAGTTTCAACCGCAGGTATATGCGTTTGCAAGTGAGATCTAAAATTAACTATGACATCATCATAACATTATAAACGTGACTATATACAGTTCTCGAAAACGCAAGGTGGTATGGGAATGAAGAAAAATGGCCTCACGGCTGACTTTGGGTTAATATTTATAAAGCTAATAATATTACTTTGACGAAGCCATGGCATGCTTTATAGTCAACTACTGAATTGGACATTATTATATACTATTAATACAATATAGTTACCACCCATTATTTCTACTAACACTTGCGTGGAGTTATGTAAACCAATACTGAAAACTGCGAGAATCACAACACTTCTAATTATGATTTGTTGTTACATACATGGGAAGATTTAATCTGTTAATAGTAATTTATTGTAGCCTATGCCTATATAGTGTCCCTGTTTCCTGGTACGATTGAGTGGACTATAGTGGACAGATCAGTGATGTATGTATCTTTTCACATGAAATTCAGCCTGAGATGTTTTATATCCAAAACAGAACTGAGAAAGTTCTACAATGAAACACGTAGTAACCTATATGCTGACATAAATCAACACATTCATTATTTTATATGCTGGTAGTCATTTTGTTACAATCAAACACTGGGCCGTAAACAATGCGTCAGACATATATACTCTGGCAATATTAAAGGTTTGTTAAAAGACTATATATATATGTTTAACACAAAGGACTACAACAACGGACGGTACGGGAAATGATGAGTGCTTACTATATGAGTGATGGGTAAATATTGTTTACTGATCATGGTGAGGGCAGTACATAAACAAGATAGGGGGGGGGGGAACTATTTTGCCACAATGCCGCGCTCGTCCTGGAAAGAGGAATCACGGTTGAGGCGGAAGTAGAGGGGAGAGGTGGTGTGAGGAAGGCAAAGAGGAGGGGGAGGGATAGAGGAAGGTGAGGGACAACATGTATTGTATATGTATTTTAGATCCTCCTGCAAGTAGGAACTTGCGAAGAAGCCTCATTGGCTTATCAAAGCTGCAAGCTGACCGAAGTCAGTCTCTTAGATTCATATTTTAACGTCCATGATTATGACTTGTCAATTGTCAACAACTCTGTAACTGGACGACATACATTAATCTTGGAGTGACTCGAACCGGGAACTTATGATTGAAAGGCACCGGCGTTAACCACTGAGCTAACACTCCGCTGGGAGCTTGACATGGGAGCTTAGAGCTTGGGAGCTTTGAACATGGGAGCTTGATAAAGGGGTGGGTAGAAAGGGGAACAGAGGGAGAGTGGAAGGGGGACAAAGTGGTTACTGGCACATTGTGGAAGTATTTGGAAGCATGTGTATAAATTTGAATATACATAAAACCGATCGATATACGGACATAACATATTTTTATGTCTCAATTATCAGTTCTATGGAATTGAAAATGAAGGGAAGGGGTTGTGGTAAAAGGTGATATTAACTTAGGTGTGACGAGGTACTAATCCTCCACCATCTTGGAAACAGAGTTACAGTAGATATTTATTTTTCCTGTTGGTATACCCACCCTGCGCGAGTGGTAGTTTTCAAGTGATAAGCATGTATGAGCTATACAACTAAGTAGCACGGCGTGGTTTTTCAAGATCCGTGCTTTATATAGTAGGCCTATCCCCCTATACAAATACATGAGCATGCATGCAGGTTGCATTTCATTTGTAAGTTAAGTTGTACGGTATGATCTCCAAATACTATAGCCAAACTCATAGCTCCCAACTCTTGAGAAGGCAAATACTGGTCCATGCCACGAATCGCCGTCCTGGGGGAGGGGTATAAGGGTAGGGGGTGTCCCCTTTTTTGGAATCCTGGTGATGCCTACATGTAAAATGGTGGCACTTAGAAGGCTTTGGTCACCCAAAAATTTTTTGAGAAAATAAATCAATAAATTGAATAGTAGGTGATAATTCATTCTTTCCCGTAACATGAAAATGTTCGCTGCTCGCCCCAATGAAAAGAAATATAGGCTAATTTGAGGTTCAAATGATGCTGTAAAGGAGGTTTTATACTCTATTATGCTAAATGCTAAAGAAATGATGGTTGCTAAGTCAAAATTTGATGCAATTTTTTTTATGTATACTTGACAATTACAATGCGGGTTTTTCGGACGCTTGCGCGGGTCAGCAGGTTTGGGTGTTAGAATGCGGGTCCAACCCGCGAAATGCGGGTCAGTTGGGAGCTCTGCAAACTAACACTGCATGACTTAATAGCTAGGCCTATCATTACACAACGCTCAATTTTTCCCCGTTTCTGTTATACTATCGCTTTAGTAACGTACACTTATAGCATGTATAATGTTGATTGATTCTCCTTGAATTGTAATTAATTTACTGTAGCGAATGTAGTCATACAATGCAGCATCGTAGGCCTATATATGTGTAGCCTTCTTCATTAAAGCGATGTGTATTCTTAATCGAAATTATTTACTTCCCAAACCACCTATGAAGGTCTAATAGAAGATACTGGATATCGAATGCAGAAGAGAACTTCATTATGGCGCGCAGTTTAACCTAGTGCCAGGTAAATGCAACGTATAGTGTGAACACACAACAGTGGAAAATTTACACAATATATTGCTTTTCAGCCGGATGTAACGTGTTTCGTACGGTCAAACTTATTTATTATTAAAGTACAGCGTACGTATGCTACACTAATTATAGTATCGCGTCGACAGACCATATTGGATGGGAGTGCTTTGTGCGCTCTCTATTGGTAAATCAATAACTTGCACGATGAACTCACTTCAGTGCTCAGCCAACCTTTATTCAAATAGATGACGTCATATATAAATACACTGGTAACGAGGATGATACATCGAACGGCGTGGTTTCGAAATCCACGTGACGGTTTCGATCATTGTAATAAGTTTATATAGCGTTGTATAGGCCTAGTAGGTAATCTCTTTTACTACTTATATGACTATATTAAATGAGGAGTTGAAGTTCTTTTAATTTAAACTCTTGAAAGAAAAAGAAAATCCCCAAATACAATAGCCAGGGTATCAATGAATCCCATCCAACATGGTCTGTCGACGCGAAAACTGCAAGCGGGTTACTGCAGCGTAGGGGAAGAACCTATAGAAGTCGATAAGTCAAACTTTATCCAAGAACTACCATAAAAAGAAAATGTATACTTTGGTGACAAACAGCTGAGACATCAGAAATTCCATACTTTCTTCCAAATAGCTCACATTGAATAACACAAGCTAAACATGAAAGCCTTTACTGCACAAATCTGGTTACAATGATGGAAATAGCAACCCGGTTTTGCACATAGGCTATAATTCCCCTCTTATATATATATACATTCTTAACGGGAGGGGAACCCTCATACCCCCTCCCCAGAACGCATATCAGCAAACGTTAATTATAGTTGTGACAACGGACTATACACCATTAGCCTAATTATATGTTTGCTGTAGTTATGATCTAATCCCCATTTCAGATTATGTACACAATTTAGTCTGTGGTGCATGACTACATAGTGAAAGAACTTCATAATTACGCCTACGCTTACGTTAACAATACAGATTCCCAGCCTCTATACAACAATTACCCTTAGTGTGCGACAAGTCCTGCATATCATTCATTAATGACGATATGCATAGTAAACAACCTAATACAATAAACCTACTCTATATGATTTATACACCATATGGAATATAAAGATGGTAAAGGTGATCGAATAAGTTTTCCACGTATCACACATGTGTATAAAGGTATAAGTGTATACACTAAAGAAGGTAACAAAAGGCAGGAATTAGGTATAAAGTGCATGTGTGAATCAGGCTCATTTGAACCATAAACACGAAGAGCGTTGCTACACTGGATTGTGATAGTTGAAAAATATAAATTGAAAAAAAAACGCCTTATATACGTCCACCCATCCTTAACAACCCTCCTAAAAATGTTTTGCATCATCTAACTGTATACAGAGTCATTGCTAACGTGAAATTCGTCTTTCAGTATTTTTGAAATATGTACGGTATACATTGAGCAAGTAATGCAGTTATCACACCGAAATGACTACCAATCATAGCAATTTTAAAGATATGCTGAAATATAATTATCTTTATTCTTTTTCATATTAAATTGGTTATTATTCTCCAGCACAACTGCTAACGTTCATAAAAACGATACGGCGATTGTTGCTTTATTTTAATTGAAAAGTTTTCACCTACAGTCATAATCTCGCCGACAGCTATGCAAAGGTGAAAAGTTTAAGATGGCGCTATTGATATATCATGTCACAAGTTAAATGCATGGCTATAACAATTACAACAGGGCAGCGATGTAGCCAGGAATTTGCAAGGGAGAAGCAGATTTTGTGATTGATGTGTGAGGTGGGGGGGGGGGGGTCTAAGGGAAGGGGAATCCCCCTACCTTTTGAGAAATTTTTGAACAATTGAAGGTCCATAGATGCGATCTGGTGCAATGTTTTCAGTTTCATCATTATCATATGATATCATACTATCAGCAGATTTTGTTTCTGGTTTAAATTATTCTTTTACATGTTCGAGCTTTAACATATATTATATCAGAAGACAAACACAGTGCTCTTTTACAATTTTTCCAGTAGGATGATTCTTGTTTATTGTCCAATGTCTGGACTTTAATACATTTGACGAACTTAACTGATGGACAATATAAACTTTCATATTTAGCAGTGTAATAATTATTTTCGACACTGAAGGTGTGGGGGGGGGGGGGAGCAGTCGCCACCAATGCTCCCCCTGGATACGTCCCTGCAACAGGGTATTTATTTTTCACATTTACGTGAGCAGTATATTTCCGTGAGTGTATCAGATTTAAGACGCCTTGCAGTTTAGATAGCAATTTAATAATTTACTATACGAGAAGGGAAGTTCATATAAGTCTATATAAATACCTAATGGAACTGCTCTCGCTATCTCTACTG
>KN884269.1:64525-77859 GCA_000934455.1 Apostichopus parvimensis
CATCATCATCATCATCATCATCATCATCATCATCATCATCATCATCATCATCATCATCATCATCATCATCATCATCATCATCATCATCATCATCACCATCATCCTCATCATCATCATCATCATCATCATCATCATCATCATCATCATCATCATCATCATCATCATCATCATCAGTTCGACCTCGGTCGACCATTTTCATCATGAGGGGTAGGAGAAGTGGGCCGGACAATAATCTGGCATCGAGATTTCCAGTCATTTCTGTCTTCCATAAGGGTTGCTAGCTCAGACGTACTTTCAGCCCCACTGTCCTCTAGTAGGAAATGCAGGAAGGTTTTATGCCTTGCACCAGGGGTACCATGTTTTGGCTCCCAGAGAATGAACTTATTGGCTGCTTCTTCTGGGTGTCAGTGGTAGTGACCAGCTGCTCTAAGTCTTAGTTCTCTGATTTTCATGGACACCTTTGGAAGATCGCCATAAAGCTGTGTGTTGGGTATCTTCTGTTTTCAACTAATATCAAAGGCAGCCCTCAGTAATCTTGTGTAACAACCGTCTTTGTTTCTTTCCAGTTGCTTGGTAATAGTCCATGTTTCAGAACCATACAGGAATACTGGTTCAACTAGAGTCAGAAAAACATTGAACTGGCAGCTATTTGAAAATGAATTCATTTAATGCGAAGCTCCGAAGGTAAAACATCTTGAGTTCAAGTACGATTCCAATTGATCAAATTAAGGTACCCTTTTAAAGACTCTTCACTTGAAATCACCTGAGAGGTTATGTATAATCATAAATATTCACAAGACCATGTGCAGGCTACTGATGAATGGAGACAAGATGAGTTCACTTAACGTCCCATTTATTTCTGCTATTTCCTACTATTTCCTTTTGGCCGTCACATTTAGCACATCTACTGTTAACTTTGGGGTTAAGAAGGATTCCAATTTGATCAAGTAAAGGGCACCCTTAAAAAACTCTTTCAGGATATTTAATGAATACTTTTCAAGTTTTAAGAAAAATCACACAATCTCTTCTACCATAACATATAGTTTGCAGTAACTGAGGATATACCCAGGTATTTTATGAGCACCACTTGAAATCAGCATGTCAGAAATCACCACTTGAAATCACCTGAGATATTGTGTAAGATAATAATTTTCTCAAGACCATGTGCAGGCTACTGATGAGTGGAGCCAATAAAGAGTTTGTTTTACGTTCCTTCTTTTAAAATGAGATCAACAGCTGAGGCAAAGTTTTCAGCAACACAAGATGGAAGTGGGTCAATCTTTCTTTCATCTCCATCTCTGTATTTTCCTGTTAAAAAGATAGAGAAAAAATGACAAAGCACCCAAAATATTAACTTCTTAAAAATTATGTGATATCACCTATATTTTCTAGAATCTAAAATTACACATGCAGTACAGAGTATGGTTATTATAAAGGATGCTTGCAGTTACTTTCTCATCAAGTGATAAAGAGCAGAATGCAGTTTACTCGGTTCTGGTAGACATATTTTGCAATATTGTTGGCAAGGATATGGTAAACTACCAGTTGCAGAACCAGTCTGTTCTCATGATCATGTATTGAAAACAACACTAAAATACACCTTTCTTGAATGAATCTCACATTCTAAACTTTCAACTTTATCTGAACAATATCCTAACTGGCTTGGGCTGGGAACTGAGTTTAAACTGTTCCTTTAATTTATCAAAATGAGAGTGCGCGCGCGATCCGGCCGTTATGATAACGTTTTGTGTTTGATGGAAGGCACCTTCCTGTTACTAATTCTGGGCTTTAAAATACCAAACTATTAACTACTGTGGATAAACTTGGAGTCTCCACCACCAAGGGTATCAGGAGGCTAAAGGACATGTCTGAGATTAAATCAAGTTTCCGAGATTTAATATGACACAAACGTATATCTATGGACATGGCAGTATGTGAATGCCCAAACAGAAATCACAGTTAAGAGATTCAAGCTAACCATAATTTTGAAAATTCTTATAGTTACAAACATGGTGCAACCATCATAAGTAAGCAATGAAGAAGTCTGTAATGCATTCATCAAATGGTTCTTTAAAGGCTGGTGATTAATTATTTATAATGGCCTGCAAAGCATTTATTTTATGACACTATAATCAGCCACTTATGTATGTGGGAGAAGCCAAGTGGCTTGTAACTAATACACTTCACGTTGGGTGACTATCCAAATCACATTTAAGCTCATTCAAAATTTTCACAATTTGGAAGACCATTTTAGATGGGGAAAACTGGCTTTCTCCTTTCCACCAACCTCACTATGGCCAGCCACGGATCGATCCACTGACCTCCCAAATGGTAGGTTTCACTGCTTCTGATGCCACCACCTTAACCCACTCAACCACGGCACTGGTTCCAAGTTACACCGAAACGGCATGAGAAAATAGTATTTTGTGACGTTTATTAATCTTTTTGATATTGCATAAGCAGTATAGGTACAGTACTATATATTTATCACATATATTGTACTGCTTAAATGAATTAAATAATGACAACCAAACCTGTTTTCACTAATATGCCTTTCATACCAATCTTCTGAGCACCCTCAATGTCACCTGTGACATCCTGTTAAATCAAAGAGGATGATTTGTGTCAAATTATTAATGAACAACAAAATTGGATTTTAAAGGGAGGAAGGTATTCTGCTTGAAATCGAGGTAGTTTACTTTTAGAAAACCAAAAATAAAAAATGTGAGGGCGTTTTTTCACATGCTATACTTTCCTTTCATTCTATATGCATTAGTTGATGGGTTTGAATCAGTGTTCTAATCTTGTGAGTTAAGATGTACTCTCACCCAAGATGTATTAGGTTAAATATCAAAGACTAATGCATTGATTAATCATTATGAATAGTTACGGGATGGTCATCATTTGGATCATTATTTTACAGATCAGTTGTTAGTTGTTAAACCCTTGTTAATGGATATCGAGATGGTAATCTAGTGCCCATGCATCTTGGTATTTCCAATATTTTACTCTCCTGCATGGACCAATAACTAAAGTTTTGCACCTAACCAATTCTTCTTACTGTGTGACATAAACATATATCTGTGCTCAGGTATTTATTACTAGCACTAATATCATATTATATTGTTCTACATGTTTCTAATCCTGTTCTCGTATATATTTAATTTCACATATTTCAGAGGCTGTTTCTCCTCGGTTAATAAATCGACAGTAACTCTAATCTCTGGTGTCCCCCTTATTGCCGTCACCGATTCTAATCGACGGTCTTACCCATCTTGTCCACTTCCTTCCTCGGTGCACAGCCCTTCAATAACATGGTTTCAAAAAAGAAGCTAGGTATTTATGGCTAACAGTATAAAAAGAAAGTCCTTCTATTTGCTACATGTGTCAAATTGCGAGATACTGCATGCAGTGGCGTAGCCAGCATTCTATTGTTAGGGGGTCAAGATTTTTCTTAAGGGGGGGGGCAACCCCGTGATGGTTGATGGTAGGAATTACCAAGAAATATATGTATTAATGGGCACCTCGTCTGCACAAATACACAACCAATGGTTCAGTGGAACATGACACACTGATTACCAAGTTCTGACCTTATATGAAGTATGAACATGAGCCCTGAGGTATGAATACTTGTGATTAGAACTCGAAAAGTATTTTGAATACATCACTGGATTTCATTTGGGGGGCAAGACTGTAGCACAAAGCAAATTTGGGGGGCATTGCCCCCCCTGGCCCCCTCTGGCTACGCCACTGACTGCATGTACAGTCAATTCATTTCATATCATGTATAAACATACAACTAGCACGTTATAAATCTTTCATATCGACTTGTAATGTTGAACAAATTCAAATAGGATTACTTACGTCTCCAATCATTACTGCATCTTCAGGTTGACAACCAAGTGTTTCCAGAGCCTCTGTGAAGAATGCTCTTTCTGGTTTACCTACCACTGTTGCTGTAACACCTGTAGCATACTCTAGTCCCTGGACAAATGGACCTGGTCCCAGAGCAAGACCATCTGGTCTTTTGTAATACTTGGCTTTGTGGATTGCTATCAAGGAAGCCCCATCGAGGACAAGTCTGAAGGTAAAATATATGTCATGGAGGACCACAAAAATGTATGTATGTATATGTATATTAGATCCTCCTGCAAGCAGGAACTCGCAAAGAAGCCTCATTGGCTTATCAAAGCCGCAAGCTGATCGAAGTTAGTCTCTTACATTCATATTTAACGTCCATGATTATGAATTGTCAATTGTCAACAACTCTGTAACTGGACGGCATACATTAATCTTGGAGTGACTCCAACCGGGGACCTTATGATTGGAAGGCACCGGCGTTTACCACTGAGCTAACACACCACAAATGTAATGAATATGACAGCCACTGATGGCATTTGCAACATATTCACATGCAATGTTTGTAAAGTGTTCTGCTAGTGGTTGGATTGAAGTCACAACAAATTGTTTAACAGTCTATAATCATCCCTTCCTCAAAGGGTACTATTAAGGTGTTGTGTAAAACTAACTACTAAAATTCTTTCAAAGTTAACCACCAAATCCACTTCAAATTTTTCAAGAAAAAACTGCCCATGGTGAGAAAAAAAGTATTCTTTATCAGTTTAAAATTCACATCTAACATCAATATTCCTTGACTTGTTGTCTACATGATCACATTCACAAATATGCTTGTAGGCCTCTCCCTTTGTTTCAGATATGGAGTGTTGCAGTTCTAAACTTGTTAAATTTTGGTGAGAAATTCTACGAATTACATTGTGTAAGCCCAAAACTTAAACATTGTTCTGTTGCACTTGACAATAATATGACCTATCTTATCTACTTTGAATACCACAATCAGGATTGAAGCTCTTATTGATATTAACTGTCCAGTTGCAAACTACAGTAATTGTGAAATGGTAAAACTCAAACACACAAATGGTGAGAGCATTGTGGTCAAGTGGTTAAGGCAGTGACCTTGTGATCTAAGGCTTGCAGGTTCCAGTCCTGGCCAGATCATTACGTTGTGTCCTTGGGTAAGGCACTTTATCTCCATTGCCTCTCTTCACCCAGGTGTATAAATGGGGACCTGTGAGATAAACTGTCAGTTGGGTGCTGTTTAGCTGCAGCCATGTAGAGGGATTGTCTCTGTGTTTGACAGGTTATCGTTAACCAGGGTAATGTTGAGATGTGCCTTGAGACTGTTATATCTGGATGAGTCTGCGCTTTATCGATCTAATTATTAATTAACTAAAATAGACTGAGAGGAACCTGAAACTATGAGATGATGTCTTAATCAAAGCCAAAAGGCATTTCACGTAATAGAGGAGGCTACATATCACAAATCTGGAAAAATCTACATCATTACCTAGATAAACAAATGACCACTATACAAATACAACAATATTCTGAAAAAGTATGTAATTAATGTCACTTCTGAAAAATATGTAATTGATGTCACATGTTTTCCTGTTTCTCCTTCTCAGTTGTAATATCTCTTACATATAATCATCTTGATAATTTGTTACCATCTTAAAGTTGTACTAACCTAAATGCTTTGTTTAGCGTCCCAAAGTTAAAAGATTCTGGGGCAAGTCCAACCACTACAGCATTGGGATTGTCTGTTGAAATTCCTGGAAAGAAAAAACAGTATTGGCAGTCAAGTGAGTCAACAGAATTTTGGTCAATTTATAGCATTTTTAGAAGGTAATGACACCAAAATGGTATATATAGTTTGTAAATGCGCTAACACGATGTGCTTTTTCAGTGTATTGTTAATACTTAGTGTGCGTTATGTAAAGTTGCAGTGCTACTGTGCGTGTGTGTGTATGCGTGTGTGAGTGTGTGTTGTTTTCGTTGGTTCTGTCTTTGGCAAGTATATGAGTTTTGTCGATATGAAGAATGTACAAGCAAGAAGTGTTTTCTGGTGTAAAGCCAAAGATTTTATGTAAGTTGTGTATTTATTAATATACTGTAACATTGTTTATTTTTTGATTGTTGTATACATGAATATTTATTCTGTATACATGATTTGGATTTATGTGTTTACTTATTAAATTAACTTATTCATTCATTGATTTCCTGGTTGTTTATTGTTCTTATGTTTTGTTTTACTTTGTTTTAATAGTTCCAGATTGTAGCAGAGTATAGCAGACCACAGCAGAATATATGCATCGACTCATTAAACATCTGTGTTGAATATTCTTTGGAATACCGAGTGTTAAGAAATCTTCATAGAATTATAGACCTGTTCATCTGTACCAGCAATGGAAACTTACAGTAGCAATTAAGGGGGAAAAAATGCTTGCTGAAATATGATAAACAATATTAAAAAAAAATTGAAAAGAGTTGATATTTAAGATAAATAGCAAGATGTAATGTAATGCTGCCCCACCAATAATCTTGCTTAACAGCTGACAATATTGAAACCAACATCAAGTATGTGTGCAGTACATTGACAGTCTTGCAATGAAGTTAAAAATTTCACAATTGGTCCTGCGATGGTCTAATCTATTTTTGTCTTATAAGTTTTTTAAAGCTTCACAAACAGCAGAATGCTCTTAGTTGCAAAAAAAACAAAACAACAATAACATTTCCTTTTCCTAGCCAGGGTTGGATCTGAAATCCTCTAAGATTTTTGCCTGTCTCCTCAAGCGTCTTTGTCTACTGGGACCATAGCACTTGTTTTCTGCTTTGCAAGCTGCCTCTCTAAATTTAATTTGCACACATGATGTCTCTAGATATGGAGTCATTCTTTAATTAGTTAGCAGATCTTAAAGATAACATGTCCTCAAAATTCCGGCTATTTCACTGGCTAGTTGAAAAAAGGGGAACTTGCATTCTTCTGCCAGTAGACACATGTTGATTGAATGAAAGCTTTTATTGCTGCAGACATGGGAATATATAAATAAAGCAAACAATATCCGTAAAATATTCATCTAATCAATGTCAACTGGCTGCCCTTCAACAGGGAAAAAACAAAGTACGATTTTTACCTGAGAAATCTCTTAATGCATCTTCCGAGAGTAGTAGCATGGGTCGAGCGTTCTGTTTCTCAACATAATTTCTGGCTGCAGTCAATGATGTGAAGATTTCCTCTTGGCTAATCTTAAATCCAATTCTGGTCAGCCTCTGATGCAGGGTATTTTTGCTCTCTTTTGTAGTATTAGTGACAAATTTGATTTTAAGGGGACTTTTTCTTAATCTGCAGAGGGAAAGTAAAAAAAAAAATGAAGATGAAAAGTACTAACTAAATGAGCATCGGCTATACTGCAACACAACAAAATTGCATGTATGTCTAGGTGACATAATAATCTGTTAAGCCACATTCATGCCTGATGTCATCCAGTTCCGATAGTATATCCACATTGACCAGAATTAAGTTTGTGCTACTTCTGTAGTACTGACAGTGTGGTGATGGAAACCAAGGGAGCCTGTAATTTAATCGTAGGTCATTCATTTCAGATTTCAGTTGGGGTATCAGAGGGGCACAGGTGAGGGGAGGGGGGGGGGAGGTGCATGGGGGTTAATGAATCATGCCATTAAGTTCTTCAAGCTGCTGGATGAACAAGAAGATATGTTGTGTTATTCCAACAGCAGCTGTATGAATAAGGACTAATGCCACACTACGCTTCAGGCTGCTGGAGAATATGAGATGCCTTCATATTTGTCGGAATCCTGGACAGAGATAGCAACTTGTTGAAAGTCAAATGTAGTCTACATAGTGCAAATATTAGTTATTACTGAATATGTTATATACCTGTTGTGCTATCTGCACATACATGTAGAATCAGGGATGGCGTACTAGAGATGTTGCATCAATTATGAGTGATATGTAAGAATGGCTCCTCAGGGATATGTTAAATGTATGTTACATAGCCTAGGTTATTGCTGTTCTTGTAACTAAGACCCAGCCTATAGGGGACCTACTGATACAAATTACAAGTGGACTAAATGTGCTCGAAATATGACATGGCTTGATTACATCACCTTTTAATTTATAGTTAATCTTGATAAACATGAAATTTGACCAAATGCAAGGGTTTCAAACCGATCGTAACGACGATTTCTCGCACTCAATGCCACTCAAACAATTTTCAATCGCTCAATCGGTACCGATGCGTTAACCATATATCTCAGTCTGCAGCAATACCTTTCAAGGGCCTCCAATGCACCAGGAATCACAAAATCATCAATATGAATTGTGCCGCTTAAATCGACTAGAACTGCCTTCAGTTTGCTACCAAGAGACATATTTTCGAGTTATAGTCAAAATAAATGTGAGTGAAATTGCAACCACATATCGAAAACCTTAGGTTTACCGTCAGAAGGACGAGGTAGCATACAAATAAGAGTTGTCTACATTGAAGGTATGAGTACGTGACACAAACGTTCATGAAAATGAGGATACACCGTCATCGATCAGGGCCCGAGCCGACAGAATTATGTAGCCAAGACTTAAGGGATATGCATAGCGTTGCGTATTCACACAGGGAACGGAAATAACAGGTTCGTTATAGCTCCCTGCTAGACTCAGGCATTCTAACTGAAAGTGAAGCAGACGATCCCGTACGGGTTTTGCCATATTAGAAGTTAGAAATACGTTTTCCTGCATATTAGGTAGGTGCATGACTTATTCTCCTCTGACTAACATGCTCAATACATGAAGCCTCATGTTAATTTGCGAAAAATCTACCATTGCGCGGGGCCTTAAAATTTGCGGTGCTGGTGATGACCTATTTTTCCTATGCAATAATCTAACAATGGGTATGTGTTTACAATTTTACTGCAAACGAAAGGATATTCCAATATAAATATCCACCATTCATCCCTGCACGTGACATCTGAGTAATATGAGAAACACTCAATAGCATAATATAAATCGGAATAAACATCTACAGGCAGCTGCGCCTTATTGTATGATTTTCGCAGGCGCGTAGCCAAGGGGGGGGGGGGGGCGAAGGGGGCAGCCGTTCTTCACACGAAATCGCTATTGTGATGTTCATACACTAGAGACAGCTATAGTGCACTAAAAGGTTTATGTTTCTTTCCTACCAATTACAGGTGGATTATGATAGTATATTATTTGTCTGCATATTTGTGTGGTATAGGTTCTGTGTCATCACACTTGGTATCGTAGGCCACCATCATCCCAGGTACAGGAACTGCTGCTGTAATGGTCTCATAAGTTTGGTGAGTACATAGGCGGTTATGTATCATTAGTGGTTGCGATTCGAAATCCCAAATATTGTCTACTAGTGATTACCTGGTGGCGAGTGTGAAAGATTTGGACACAGTTGATTTCCATGATTATATTGTTGTCATTCTTTAACCTGAACCAGTATGTCTATATTTACCCAATTACCTATGTTAGGTTTATTAAAATGTTTTTGTACCACTGTTTGATATTAAGATTGTAGTGTTTCCCTAATAATAGATAAGGCTGTTAAGCTCAAAGTTATTGTCTTGTTGTCATTGGGAACATAGGTAAATAGTACAAAGTGTGTCCCATGAAATGTATGGTGGTGGTCCATGTCATTAGTATTGTTATTCTAGTGCATAGAAAGTTGTCTGTGGTGATCACATGACAAATTGTGAGGGCGCTATTTTACATGCTTTACTTTCCTTTCATTCTATATGCATTAGTTGATGGGTTTGAATCAGTGTTCTAATCTTGTGAGTTAAGATGTACTCCCATCCAAGACATGGTGAACGGTTAAATATTGACGACTCATGCATTGATTGATCATTATGAATAGTTATGGGATGGTCATTTGGATAATTACTATACAGATTAGTTGTTATACCCTTGTTAATGGATACAGAGGTGGTAATCTAGTGCCCATATATCTTGGTATTCCCAATATTTTACTCTCCTGCACAGTGGCGGAGAAACAGGGGGAGTTGGGGGGGTTTTAATGATCCACATGATATGTGATGAAGTCGAACATGATGTGTGACTGGTGACAATCTTCAAAAAGGTTATAGATGAGAAAAAAAGTATTTGGAAAAACTTGGTTCTCAGGCAAAAGTGTACATATGGTTGGTCAGTTTCAAGCCCGAGAAGTGCCATTTCCGGTGATCTGGGGGTACCAAAACCAGAAATTTGCTTGTACGCTGCACGCCAACCAATGGTGGCGCTCCGCTTAGATAGTAATACGCGCCCCCCCCCCCCGGTTAGAAAATCCTGCATACGCCCCTGGTTAAATGCAGCTTTTCAAGGCCTGGGCAGTGCCATTTACTGCAATCTGGGAGGCAATATTTGCCAAAAAATTCTTGTGCACTTCGCGCCAACTTATGGTGAAGCTCCACTTAGATAGTGAGCCAGCAGTTATGACTTTTTATTTCATCAATGGCCTGCAACCCCCCCCCCCCCACTTCTGACAAGAAATCTCCGCCACTGCTGAGTCCTGCATGGACCAATAACTAAAGTTTTGCACCTAACCAATTCTTCTTACTGTGTGACATAAACATGTATCTGTGCTCAAGTATTTATTACTAGCACTAATACCATGTTATATTGTCGTACATGTTTCTAATCCTGTTCTCGTATATATTTTATTTTACATATTTCAGAGGCTGTTTCTCCTTGGTTAATAAATCGACAGTAACTCTAATCTCTGGTGTCGCCCTTATTGCTGTTACTGATTCTAATCGACGGTCATACCCATCTTGTCCACTTCCTTCCTCTGTGCAGTCCTTCAATATCTTGGTTTCAAAAAAGAAGCTAGGTATTTATGGCTAACAGTATAAAAAGAAAGTCCTTCTATTTGCTATATTTGTCAAATAGCGAGATACTGCATGCACAGTCATTTCATTTCATATCACGTAAAAACATACAACAACTAGCATGTTATAAATCTTTCATATCAACTTGTAACTTTGAACAAATTCAATAGGATTTATACTTACATCTCCAATCATTACTGCATCTTCAGGTTGACAACCAAGTGATTCCAATGCCTCTGTGAAGAATGCTTTTTCTGGTTTTCCTACCACTGTCGCTGTAACACCTGTAGCATACTCTAGTCCCTGGACAAATGGACCCGGTCCCAAAGCAAGACCGTCTGGTCTTTTGTAATACTTGGCTTTGTGAATTGCTATCAAGGAAGCCCCATCA
The DNA here is from genome assembly GCA_000934455.1 of Apostichopus parvimensis. Taxonomy (NCBI): domain Eukaryota; kingdom Metazoa; phylum Echinodermata; class Holothuroidea; order Aspidochirotida; family Stichopodidae; genus Apostichopus; species Apostichopus parvimensis. Next base: position 75,642 of record KN884269.1, read on the forward strand.
AGGACAAGTCTGAAGGGTAAATAAATGTCATGGAGGACCACAAAAAAAGTAATGAACATGACAGACACTGATGGCATTTGCAATATATTCACATGCAATCCTGTAAAGTGTTCTGCTAGTGGTTGGATTGAAGTCAGAACATAATGTTTAACAGTCCATAATTATCCCTTCCTAAAAGGGTACTATTAAGGTGTTGTGTAAAACTAACTACTAAAATTCCTTCAAAGCTAACCAACCAAATCCACTTCAAATTTTCAAGTAAAACTGTCCATGGTGACAAAAAGGTATTCTTTATCAGTTTAAAATTCACATCTAACATCAATATTCCTCGACTTGTTGTCTACACAATCACATTTGCATATATGCTTGTAGGCCTCTCCCTTTGTTTCAGATATAAAGTGTTGCAGAAGTGTTAAATTTTGGTGAGGAATTCTACAAATTACATTGTGTAAGCCCAAAACTTAAACATTGTTCTGTTGCACTTGACAATAATATGATCTACTTTGAATACCACAATCAGGATAGAATCTCTTATTGATATTAACTGTCCAGTTGCAAACTACAGTAATTGTGAAATGGTAAAACTCAAACACACAAATGGTGAGTTCATTGTGGTCAAGTGGTTAAGGCAGTGGACTTGTGATCTAAGGGTTGCAGGTTCCAGTCCTGGTCAGATCATTATGTTGTGTCCTTAGGCAAGGCACTTTATCTCCATTGCCTCTCGTCACCAAGGTGTTTAAATGTGGACCTGTGAGATAAACTGTCAGTTGGGTGTTGTTTTGCTGCTGCCATGTGGAGGGATTGTCTCTCTATGTTTGACAGGTTATCGTTGACCAGGGTAATATTGTGATGCGCCTTGAGGCCGTTATCGGTGGATGAGTCTGCGCTTTATCAATCTAATTATTAATTAACTAAAATAGACTGAGAGGAACCTGAAACTATGAGATGATATCTTAATCAAAGCCGAAAGGCACTTTACATAATAGAGGAGGCTACATATCACAAATCTGGAAAAATCTACATCATTATCTAGATAAACAAATGACCACTATACAAACACAAGAATATTCTGAAAAAAATGTAATTAATATCACTTCTGAAAAATATGTAATTGATGTCACATGTATTCCTGTTTCTCCTTCTCAGTTGTAATATCTCTTACATAAATTGTGTACAGCCAAAGACTACTGTGTGGGTTGCATGCGGCAGTTTAATTTTGTGTGCACAATATGTCAGCATTGTACGGTGGCTTAATAGGGACATAGGTAAGAAAAACAGTGTCCCCAAATCTCACAATGTTGACTTTTTATCTGAAAATGTTGCCTCTTTTGTTTCCTTCAAAATTTGGACTTTAAAAGGTCCAAAAACAAAAGTCCAAATGTAGAGACAAAAAGTCCAAATTTTCAGATTTGAGCAGACTTGTTTCCTTTCCTATGTCCATATTAAGCCACCGTAGTATTGTAACTATTTTATGATCAGAAAAACTGTACAAATCTAACGGAATTGCTAATGTGAAGAGACTGGCCTTTATCATCCCTGTAAAGTCAGAACGCGACGGTGTTTATTTCAGTCACGGTTGGCAGCCCTCTTAGGGTTTAATCAGGAGCGTTCTATTTTATAGCTGTTGTAGGTGTCGTACCAGAATTAATCGTTCCATTATCTTACACACTAAGTCCGTCACGTTTAGGGTCTGCTAAAGTATAGCTAGAAGTTTTCATGTGACAAATCATACCCCCACGTTGATATCTGAGGGCTTGGCCTGTCAGGGTGCATGCACATTTCTATATCATGACAGTTTAGACTTTGAGCTAGAAGAGGAGCAAGTTAAGCATACTGAACCGTATGCTCGCACGGAGAAACATCCAGATTTAAACACAGAATTGCTTAACTGCTTTATGTCTCCTCCAATCCGCCTTATTTGAACACAGTCTCTACTTTGATTTATGCGTTCCACATCGATGCATTCAAAACGATCGTGGTGACTGAAAATATGCCACAACAAGCACTGCGTTAGGTCATTTTACGTCTTGTGTGTGTGTGTGTGCTTTTGTTTTGTTTTGTTTTGTTTTTCTTTTCTTTTTTCTTTTTACTTTTTTTTTTCACGGTTAAACTTTTGTGCGAATGTACAATACTCCAATTGGGCATGGTATCTTTATGCATTCATATCACATTGTTTTGGAACAATCTGGAACTCTAAGTATTATTTCGACCCAAGAAT
>KN884269.1:91062-102215 GCA_000934455.1 Apostichopus parvimensis
TCCTCCCTGGGAGCCCTCCACCCTTTGGAATCCTGGCTCCGTTTGATCCGGAATTTAATCTGTCCGTTCTCCAGGCACCAGACGATGAGATGGTCTCGACTCTCCGACAGGCCCATCATCAGCTCGCCTTCCAGGAGGTGATATTCGTGAGCGGGCGATGGCACGATGAAGGTGTCGCTCACTTTACGGATGAATTTCTTGGTCTTCAGGCTGTAGACGTAGACGGTCTGGTAGACCGCCACGGCATCGTCTGTCGCTTCCCCTCGATCTGACAAGATGACGACTCTGTCGTCACGAATCAGGACCACATCGTACTGGTTGGTGAGCCCCCTCTCTATCCTAACCGCACTACCCGAGCATTTCCCCTTCACGACGTTCCACACGCTCAGCGGGCCGTTGTCCCTCGTCTTGGCTACTACATAACGAGGATTGTTCAGCATCGGAATGAGTTGGCAGATGCCTCGTTGAGACGTCCCACGGCCGGAGTCAGAAGGATCTCGTTCGTTGATTCTCTTCTTGATGTTCCAGATTCGGAGGGCCTTGTCGCTTCTCGAAGCGGTCAAGAAAAAGTTGAGATCGACGCACGCAGCCAAGGATGAGAGCTGGAAGTGGGAGACATTGTTGAAAGGGAGAAATGAAGTAGATGAGTTATATCATTATTAAAAATGTTTTGATGGTTTCTAACTTGGGCAGCATTTCAGTTTGATGTGACAAAGATTGAAATGCTACATGATACTTAAATCCCACACCAAGATCATCAACTTGACCAGTCACGTCTCGTTTCAAAATGTGAAAGTAAAATTCAACACTTTTGTGAAATTAACCAAGTAACATTTGTTTGTTGTTTTATACTATATTATGTGTGTGGACCACAAAATGTTTGAAGGACTGAATTGAGCTCTACGAGACCTCACTGAAATACCCTCATTAGTCCAGTATTACAGTTTCTTCACGTTGCTGAGCAATCATAGCGAATTTTGGCCCCGAGAAAATCCGGCTCAAAAGTTAGCCAAGCTAGGTGACATCAATGACCCTCTTACATCTCCCACTCTGGAAGCTGACCGTCACAGTTAATTACGTGATTTTTCTCCTAATTGACCACAAGATCAAATCTCCGGATAGATATGCTAGGATCTATAGTGTGGAATGGATGAAGTGTAAATACATTGTAAAGCTTGGTTGTGCAACTAACTGGCCTCTAAGGTGTGGGTGCTTTTACACAAGATCAGGATCTGATCAAATTCCAGTCCTGTATCATGCATGTGCTAATTCCTATGGAGATTGAGTGCGTGTGTGGGCTGTGCATAGTGTAGTATTGTCACCCTAAGGCTATGCAACCATGACAACGAACGTTTTGGAGTATATACGTAATACACGATCTGTGGCTGCACATGACACATTTCCAATCCGATTTGTTTACCAACATCTGGTGAATAGCTGGGAGGATCAGGGTACGACTCAAGTGTAAATGTGTCCGGATCAATGGAAAAGTTTACCCCATGAGAGATGATCATCTTATAACATCAGGGGATCTTGTTTAAAAGCACCTTACGGATCTTGATGCTTTGTAGTGAATGTACACACAGGCCAAATTGAAAAAGGGCAGATCAAGTTAGCAAAGCCAGGCGGAGAGAACATTGTTCAGACCGCACATCTAATATATTTGGACCCCACTGCTTAGGCATATATGGTCGGGTTGGTAGTGTGCCCCATCAGCGTAGGGCAGGGATATACGCTATACGGTATCAGTATATATTATATATTATATATAAATGGAAATCCTCATTTTCCTCATTTAGTGCAGCTGCATCAATGCCCCTCCAGCACTTACCTGTGGATGTTTAGCCATATGCTTATGTTCATCAGTATCCAGGTTCCAGACTGCTATTTCGGATGAGTTGGACTGTTGCGATGGGCTGATGCAGAGAGCGTGTGTACTGTTCTTGTTCACGTATAGTTCTCTGACCACATCGTTTGTGCAACCTGAAATTCAAAGAGATACACTTTTGTGAAGAAAGAAAAAATAATAACAGTTGCAAAAGCCTTTAATGTAGTACACCAGGGGATGTGTTGCAGGGATCAAGAGGGTGGAGGAGGAGGGGGGGGGTCCAGTGGGACAGTTTCCCTTTCATTCTGTTCTGTAAATACTGTTATTATACCTTTGTTTCCAATGCAACAAATGCTCTTAGGATTTCAACTTCCTACCCTCACCCTTTCCACTCCCTGCCATTATGTCCATTCCTGCCCTGATCTGATACAAATCTGGTCTTCACCTGGGACAGATTGTCTGTCCATATTAAAAGTTGCACAGCTTCCCTTTAACTTTTATACTCGACTCTTTCTGATAATGATACATACAAGACAAGAACCAGTTTACATTAATAACGAAAGTTGAAGATGAAAAATGGCATGGATCAGCGGAAAGGTGTGTGAAGGGAAAGATGTAAGTTGGATTGACGACAGGGGTGGTGACAGTGGGTAAGAGAGGTATGTGTGGACTTGCAGGGCTATATATTTTGCTAGGATAAGGTCAAATGAATTCAAATAAAATCTACATTGATTCAAATTAGCAAAAAAGGTTTTGTTCAGAATGCAGAGGGTGGTATATGGGAGAACCACAGCAGATAAATGCATGCAAGTGAGGGAGCAGTAATAGTAAATACCTCTAATACTTCTGGAATGAGCGCCACTGGTGTTGTCGAAGAGTTCTAACTGATGGATCTCCGAGAGTGTCATGTAGATATATCGGCAGGCAACGATGTAGAAATCTCTGGAGATGGCAAGAGCTGTGACAGATGCGCCGTCTTTGGGTGGTTGCAGTTCTAACACCTATAGACAACAATAGGAAATCCATAGAAGCAGACTGTGACAGTAGTAACACTGACAAACAAATACTGTAACAATGCTTTGGGTGGTTGCAGTTCTAACACCTATATACAACAGTAGGAAATCCATAGTAGCAGACTGTGACAGTACTAGTAACACTGAAAAACAAATACTGTATAAATGCTTTGGGTGGTTGCAGTTCTAACGCCTATAGACAACAATAGGAAATCCATAGTAGCAGACTGTTACAGTACTAGTAACACTGAAAAACAAATACCGTAACAATCCTTTGGGTGGTTGCAGTTCTAACACCTATAGACAACAATAGGAATCCATCATAACAGACTGTTACAGTACTAGTAACACTGAAAAACAAATACTGTAACAATGCTTTGGGTGGTTGCAGTTCTAACAACTATAGACCACAACAGGAAATCCATAGTAGCAGACTATTTACTTGCTTTACAGCAAGTAATTTTGCTCTCTCTGAATCAATTTCCTTAGTTTACATTTTTGAAAAAAAATTGACATTTGAAGCAATGAGGCTTAGCAATAGGGAGGTTCTGGGTTCGATACCAGGCCGGGTCATAGTAAGGTGGGTTTTTCATCCAAGAGCAATCTACAGTCTTCCCACCTAAAATGACAATCTAAATTGAAATGATTCCAAAATTTGAGTTAAAATGTTGAATTGAAAGCCACCCAACGTGTAAGTTATAATCCACATTTCTGGTCGCTTAAGCGTCGTAAAAAATAACTGCTGATTATTATTATCATTATTGAATAACATCTCTTCTGTGGACTTACCCTCTTCCCATTGGTAACGTTGATCACGTAGGCCTTGCTGTCGCTTCTGAAAGCGTATAACATCTTGTCACCGTGGGACTGAAGTGACATGCACAGCGATCTGTCTTTGTGTACGCCGACCTGAACAAACTCCCTCTCGAATATCATGTCTACCTCTTTGCTCACGTCCCAGGCTCTGATCACGTTTGATCCGCTGAAGAAGGCCACCATGTACTGATGCTCCATGCCAGCGGAGGACACTACGACAGGGTCGATGAATTCATCGATTGAGGTCACCAGAGAGCCGTCACTGAAGTTATAGACCAGTATGACATTGGATTGAACCACAGCGACAATTTCAGAGTTCAAATAGAGATGAACTCCTGTTACCTGTGAAAGAGACAGTAGGAGAGATGCATGGATGAATGTATCTCTTCCTTTGTTGATACTTGTAACTACACATCATACGAGAGTGTTGTGGTCAAGTGGTCAAGGCAATGGACTGGCGATCCATGATTTGCAGGTTCGAATCCTCGCCAGATCATTACGTTGTGTCCTTGGGCAAGGCACTGAACCTCCATTGCCTCTCTTCACCCAGGTGTATAAAAGGGGACTTGCCAGGTAACTTGTAAGTATAGTTGCGTGCGCCGGTTTGTGGCTGCACCCTATGGGAAGTCCCCCAGGGCACACGTAGATGTGGGCGCTCTGAAGTGCCCAGGAGGGATAAATGAATTCTGCACATTTGATGTGTGGGTGTGACAAGTTACCAATTACCAGGGCTTAGTGTTGTTAAGTCGTGTGACCCACCGCGGGCCCTGGCCTTGAAAAAGTGATTGGTTAAAACTCTTAAAACTGGTTCAGTTGTAGTCTTAAACTATCCGACCAACACTGCGCGACCGCCATCTGGACTGCCAGTTGGAAGAATGCTACATGTTGAGTGCCCTTGACTAAGCCAACACGACTTAAAATTCCTGATTAGTCGTGTTGTGAGTACACACAAACTGTCTGACTATCCATGATTTTAGATGTTACGATGATCCAGTTGTGTGGGGTCAAAGTTGCTGCCAGCCTGAAACAGCCTGCAATGTGACTTTCACCACACATATTCTAAACTATGTGTAATTACCGATTAATGTCAATCTACTAAAATGTTGCCCGGACAGTTTCACATGGTTGGTATATGGACAAAGCTGTTTGGGGATGGAAATCTTCAAAATTTGCTAATCTTTCTTGAAGTTTCTTCATTACTTTCCATGGAACTCAACTAGTCATAAAAGACAAGGAATCAATAAACTGTTCTTTCTGTTGCTTTTTCATTGCTATGTCATTTCAGTATCCAATGTAGTAAAGCAAAGTCACAGATTTATGGAATTTTATGCAAACAGCTATAACATATTAACTTAAATCTCAGTCATATCGATTTTATTGCAATTTTGGGAGAATGATTTACTACTACATAAGACACAATAGAATCCTAAAACCGTTCCCAGAAGATCACTGCAAGGTCATATTTGTCCAAAAATAACAAAAAAATATGGTTGACTCACATTTTGTCCGGTTCCAGAGATTGTCTTCAACACCCTTCTTGTCCTCAGATCCCACAGCTTGACGGAATTATCCTTCGAGGCCGTCGCAGCGAGGAAACCGTCCGATGAGACGCAGACGGCGGTGATGTGGTCGGCATGACCAGCCAGCAGGTCGTACAATATGCCACCCGGTTGTGCCAGACAACTCACAGAAGGTATGAGTGCAGGACTACTGGGATTATTGGCCTGGTTTATCATCTGTACCAGTAGGGGGTACTTGACGTTATCCACCGCGGACCTGGGTTTACTGTCCATGATCATACGGCTCAATCGACCAGCCAACTGGGATGCCAGCTGGTTGGGGTCGTGCTTCAACGCCTCCTCCGAGTAGAGCAGGGTCTCGCTCAACAGCCGGAGCTCTGGGTCGTTTGGGTCGATAGTGAGGGCGCAGTGCAGATCATTCAGGACCTCCCTGAAAGAAGTGGCTTTCAGCTTAGTTAGGACCCATTCAAAGTCAAACAAGATTTCCTTCTTCAGGACAGCCAATTGATTCGATTTCAGTAAGTGGTGAGGTAACTCTTTTAGCTTTCTGAAGTTGTACAACACCTCCCCTTGTCCGACAGATGCTTGGTATTCCAGGGTGACCCTCTGGCGGTCGACGTGCCTCTCGGCACCGGATTCACTTCCGGGGTATGGCTTCCTCTTATCTGCCCATTTGCTCATGTAATATTCTGCTAGAGCGAAATGGTAGGACGGCGCTTTGTCTCTGCACTGAACCTCCATTGCCTCTCTTCACCCAGGTGTATAAAAGGGGACTTGCCAGGTAACTTGTAAGTATAGTTGCGTGCGCCGGTTTGTGGCTGCACCCTATGGGAAGTCCCCCAGGGCACACGTAGATGTGGGCGCTCTGAAGTGCCCAGGAGGGATAAATGAATTCTGCACATTTGATGTGTGGGTGTGACAAGTTACCAATTACCAGGGCTTAGTGTTGTTAAGTCGTGTGACCCACCGCGGGCCCTGGCCTTGAAAAAGTGATTGGTTAAAACTCTTAAAACTGGTTCAGTTGTAGTCTTAAACTGTCCGACCAACACTGCGCGACCGCCATCTGGACTGCCAGTTGGAAGAATGCTACATGTTGAGTGCCCTTGACTAAGCCAACACGACTTAAAATTCCTGATTAGTCGTGTTGTGAGTACACACAAACTGTCTGACTATCCATGATTTTAGATGTTACGATGATCCAGTTGTGTGGGGTCAAAGTTGCTGCCAGCCTGAAACAGCCTGCAATGTGACTTTCACCACACATATTCTAAACTATGTGTAATTACCGATTAATGTCAATCTACTAAAATGTTGCCCGGACAGTTTCACATGGTTGGTATATGGACAAAGCTGTTTGGGGATGGAAATCTTCAAAATTTGCTAATCTTTCTTGAAGTTTCTTCATTACTTTCCATGGAACTCAACTAGTCATAAAAGACAAGGAATCAATAAACTGTTCTTTCTGTTGCTTTTTCATTGCTATGTCATTTCAGTATCCAATGTAGTAAAGCAAAGTCACAGATTTATGGAATTTTATGCAAACAGCTATAACATATTAACTTAAATCTCAGTCATATCGATTTTATTGCAATTTTGGGAGAATGATTTACTACTACATAAGACACAATAGAATCCTAAAACCGTTCCCAGAAGATCACTGCAAGGTCATATTTGTCCAAAAATAACAAAAAAATATGGTTGACTCACATTTTGTCCGGTTCCAGAGATTGTCTTCAACACCCTTCTTGTCCTCAGATCCCACAGCTTGACGGAATTATCCTTCGAGGCCGTCGCAGCGAGGAAACCGTCCGATGAGACGCAGACGGCGGTGATGTGGTCGGCATGACCAGCCAGCAGGTCGTACAATATGCCACCCGGTTGTGCCAGACAACTCACAGAAGGTATGAGTGCAGGACTACTGGGATTATTGGCCTGGTTTATCATCTGTACCAGTAGGGGGTACTTGACGTTATCCACCGCGGACCTGGGTTTACTGTCCATGATCATACGGCTCAATCGACCAGCCAACTGGGATGCCAGCTGGTTGGGGTCGTGCTTCAACGCCTCCTCCGAGTAGAGCAGGGTCTCGCTCAACAGCCGGAGCTCTGGGTCGTTTGGGTCGATAGTGAGGGCGCTGTGCAGATCATTCAGGACCTCCCTGAAAGAAGTGGCTTTCAGCTTAGTTAGGACCCATTCAAAGTCAAACAAGATTTCCTTCTTCAGGACAGCCAATTGATTCGATTTCAGTAAGTGGTGAGGTAACTCTTTTAGCTTTCTGAAGTTGTACAACACCTCCCCTTGTCCGACAGATGCTTGGTATTCCAGGGTGACCCTCTGGCGGTCGACGTGCCTCTCGGCACCGGATTCACTTCCGGGGTATGGCTTCCTCTTATCTGCCCATTTGCTCATGTAATATTCTGCTAGAGCGAAATGGTAGGACGGCGCTTTGTCTCTCATATTAAGATATCTGAAAGACAAAATCGTAGACATTGCATTCATTGCTTCATTTCTGACTCTTGCTCGCTACTTTTGTTCCTCCATGTTGGGGGTCATATTGAGAAAATTCTGAATACAACAAAATAAATTTCATCTTACACTCATTGTTTCTGTTCATGGTCTCGGCATATACCAAACAAAAAATTGGGGGCTATAAGCCACTCCTTAGCAACAGCATGAACCCATGATTCTTCAAACTTTGGTTTAAATAATCATAAATTATATTTTTCATTGAGTCAAGACCTTTACAAAAACAGAAGATCTATTTCAAACATGATGCAATAAAGTAACCATCATATGGTGTGTAGGTATGGCAACATATTTTTTCCAACTCATCTCCCCCTCCCCCCCCCCCCCCACTCACCAACCTCCCACACAAATCTTGTACTGCTCCAACATACTGTGACACAAACACAATTAAATCTGTACCATTTCACCTTATCAGAACAAAGTCATGGTTGTTGGGAGGGGGAATGAAAGACCCCAACCACATGCCTCAAAGCAACCTCCTGAAAATTAACAAAACAGCTTGATGTATTTCACACATTTTTCTGACAATTCCTGAAGAATAACACCGACACAAATCGGATGCCACTTGTCATGATCTCTAACAGAGCTTGGCGGTTACCTCTCAGTGGCGGCATGTCGAAATTCTTCGTGAGACCACCGATACAGCCACACGCCGTCCATCTTAACTGTGGTCAACCAGGGCTCCAGATCCTTCATTAACCTGCATAGCAACCCAGGTGGGAAATGCCAGAGCCGTGTTGCATTGTGGGTGGTGACATCCACCATCACCATGTCATCCAAGGACAGTAGGTCCTCAAGCTCTGTCCAGCTGAGACCAAATTCGGCGGCTGTCAAGTAACCCAGGGCTCTTCTCACTACAGAATCGCCATGGCTACTTTCAAGTTGCACAAACGTCGCTTTTTGAAGAAACGAGAAGAGATAAAGTTTAAAGTTTGATAAAAGTCATTACACTTTACTCAATAAAAGGTGATTGAACTTTAGACATGTTAGCAAGATACTTGTCTAGGGCTCTGGTCATAACCGAAGGCAGGACGAATACTCAGATTGGGTTCATTTTAACCTGATTGAATTTAGGTGATATCCTCTTCATGTTATCTTGTGACTCCATTTTCTTTTCTGCTTATATCGGTGGCGCTCTTCTAGTTTATCCATAGTAACAAATACTACATCTCTCCAGTGTTCATATCCTATCGTTATGTGCATAATCTGTACTATTTCACAGATCTGTGAATCACAGTGACACAATTGCGCATAGAGCGTTCATCGGCACGCGAACATGCGAGGTGAACTCGCATACAGATGGGATGAGTGATTATCTAGTCGCCATGGCCAACGAAAAATGTGTTTTAGAAAACAAAAGTAAAGCACTTCAAAAAAATTTAGTTTGGATTGAAACTTTGTAACAACTCTTTTCAATATTTACAAACAAAGCAAATGTATATGCTACCAGTGATCAACTCTCTTAACCGTCATGATCTGCAGGTGGCATACTCCTATTAGAGTCTATATCAATCCGCTCGATTGTTCTCCTTCAGGAAAAGTGCCAAAAAGCAGCAGGAGAACATCTTTTTTGACCTGTTATCAATCATGATCTAGTTTTTCGTGGCTTGCATGTTGAAGAGCATGAATGGAAAAGTACATGTGGTGAGAAAATTGGGTCAATTGAGGTAATTTTATACCCCTTTAGACCTCCCAGGAGCAGCGTAGGAAAATTGTTTACTACTGAGTGAAGAGGTTTGTTTACAAGTGACGAAAACTTCCGGCTCGGATAGCCAAAAAATTGCGCAGTCATGGTACGGAATATTGATGGTGCCATGAAAGGCCATCTTGTCAGCTATCCGGTGATGGGTAGCATTTAGCTAGTAAAAACTTCTATCTAGACTTAGAGACCACATTACTTTTGTGATTTTGTGTGTAAGTCAATGGGGCTTTTAATGGGCTTATGCTACCTGCAGTCAGGGATTTCAACCTGTCAAGTTTTGCGAAAACTAGACAGGACTGATATGACAGCGCCCTCAGTTTATTGCGCACCTGGCGGGAGAGCACCATCATCACCATTTGGCTGGGGAATTTTTCAGTGTTCATTTTATCATTACTTTTATGATTTTTTACACTTAAATCAAAATTCACTGCATCAAATAGGAGCATATATCACATTCTTATCATAGACAATCTCACAACACATGTGGCAAAACGATACATTCAACGTACACAAGAACATTGTTCATTACTGTGCAGGGACCAGCAAGAAATCAAAACATTGGAGTTCTCTCCTCACTGCTATCAAAACTAACATCTTTCAGATTGATTGATTGACATCAATATTTCGATAGAAAAAAAAAGGATGAAGTGAAATCATTAAAGTCTTGCTTGAAAACATTTTTTTTTATGCAAACTATACATATATAAAAAGAAATATATTTATGAAAATCTTGCAAGTTTTTGTAACTACTGGTGCACTTTTACCTCTGTTAATGTTTAATGATGCTTCTTTGGAGCTTAAATCTAAACGTTTATCAGGATTTGCAACTGACAAGTTTGGGAAAGAGCTTAGCTTGGGAGGGGATGTAATGAATGGAAAAAGGGGGATGGACATAAGATTTGAATATTCAGTGATCATGACCGTTTAATTAACATTTAAAGATCAAAACGTAGTTAAGTTTACCATTGACAAGTTTCCTGAGTTCGTTTGGTAGATAGGTTTCCCTCTTCTCCGCAAAACTCCTCCATCTCGAGGCTTCATTGCACAATAACGTAAGAAAGAGTGGGTTAGGCTTAACCTGACACATCTCCATGGCAACCGAATGTTGGGTTTCTGTCAGGGTTCTGTCTGCAGTAGTCAGTTGGTAGTTTAGAAGAAAGGCAATTTCCTCCTGGGATAGCGGAGGGATGGCGAGATACTTGGCACTGGGACATTGTTTCTAGATTATAAGAGAGAAAGAGAGAATGTTAATAAAATGATTTTACAAAATGGTAGCAATTTACTGACTGCTACTGATGGAAATTTTTAAAGCCTTGCTCCAGATAATTGATAATGCTGTTGTGATATGTCATGACTCCAATCTGATTTGAACTCACACAATGAAAGGAGGACCCATGTACAGTTCTTCAGTTGTGAGGAATCAATATTTATATCTAACTATATATCTATTTAGGGCTGAAGATGTATGTGTTATCTTCATATAAATACCTAACTGTATGTCGTTATTAAAGATAGATAAATTTAGAGTTATCATAATCGTAAAAAAATGAAACCCAAAAGTCAAAGTTCATTTTCCACAGGTTTCCGGTTCAAACCTTTCTCTTAGTGCTATTATTCTTTTAAGACACTCACCTTTAATATCTTTAAATCATTGCACTCATCACCAGATTGAGTTGTCAGTATCATCTCATACCTTTCTCTTAGTGCTATTATTCTTGTAAGATACTCACCTTTAATATCTTTAAATC
>KN884270.1:40878-69432 GCA_000934455.1 Apostichopus parvimensis
TTGTGATCGGCCGTTTTCAAGCAGACTGTGATAATTGACGGATGTTTCTGTGTGTGGAATGAAATTATCTAACTGTTTGTGAACATTTGGCGTTTGTTCCGGTATTTTAAGTCTTTTTTGAGCCGATTTCATGATCGGTCGCTGCGGCTTTTGCAGCCTTGACCTAAATATCACCTGTAATGTAGCGGCTTTCCTGTGAGTCATTCTGTTCGAATTTATTGCTAGTGGTAAGTCAGAACCTTTTTATCTTAGTGTTCATCTTGGTTTTCAGGTTCAGTATACATTTTAATGAGGTTTTAATGAAAACAACGCACATTTATTTCTCGTGTCTCAGTGAACGATTACCGCCGAAATTCAAAATGTGTGACGTCACCAAAGCTTAATAAATTCCGACGAACCCTGGGTCTGCTTCCCAACTGTGTTTATTAAAGCAGCATTTTGCGTTTTGTCGCAGTCCATCAAGTCCATCAAGTTTTTTACATATATCAATCACAAAACAGCAATCTAAGTTATTAGCCAAGTTTTTTTCCCTGCCAAAAGCGTTAATTGGCGAGTAATTAAGGACATTTGCAAATAATGAGAAAACTGTCCACCGACAAATTCCACATTTTATATTAATCGCATACAGTTCCCCAAACCCACTAGTTTGAATCCAAACAATCAGAAATGCAGGTTTAGTTATAAGCCGTTGCTAAAAATAGATTCAAACGTCGAGTTGGTAACTTGGTACAACCAGCGAGCTGCACTCTAGAAGCAGCTCCCTGGTACAACTACCATAGAAAATCTACACAAATCAAGCTTGGTGTTGTATTACGTAATGGCCAATGACGTTCGTTGCTTTTAAATATTCATATGATGGGCGAGGTTTATTTGGATCCCAACGGAAAATATCTTCGAGAAAACAAAGTTGAAAGTTGTAAATTTATCGACTTTTTGCCACCATTTGAAGTTAGATTTGAATAGATAATTTAGTTATGTATGTAGTTATGGCATCGTGGAATCAGTGAGGTTGAGAAAAACCATAGAACAGAACGCAAAATGCTGCTTTAAAACAAATATGTGTACCATTGGTTTTTACATGTGAATGACAGTAAAATGGAAAAGGAATAAATTGCAAAGTTTAATCTGGTCAAAAAGGTAACATAGCCATTACAAAAAAAAATACTGTAGAGTTTTTACTAATATTTCATTTAAGTAATCTTCGGTTAGGATAAACATTAATGTACACAGTGGCGATGACGGCAAAGAAGGCGGGGAGGAAGGATGAGTGAGGTGAAAGTTCAAATATTCGCTCCTGCACCCACTCTTCCCTACATACTCCCCTTTCCCTACTCTGGTGAAATCCTGCAAGAGTGGTATTGCCACTGCCGGGCAGCCTCCTTTCCAAAGAAGTCAGCTTTCCCCTTCCTTTGGCTGACATTAGTTCTCTAGTTTTGTTTACTCTACCTACCTGAAAACTTATTTACTTGTCTACTTTATATAGGTCTGCTTTTGCTAACCTGCAGGACTTTTCATGCTAAGCAAGAGATATGGAGATTTTAGGCTGGGATTGGGGGCCTTGGTGGGGAGAGGAGGGGGTGATGGGGGCTCGTTCCCCCATACATGACTTTCGAAGAAAACAAATCAAACACGCCCCAATGAAATGTGTTTTATTTTGTTTTTGTTATTTCCCAAACAAAAAAGTATCCCTTTGTTGAGAAATTAAGAAGAATGAACCTAGAATGGGCCGTTTTGTTGCAAAAGTACTTGAAAAAAACAAATCAAAAGCAAGGAATTAAAAAGTGTCTTGTTGTCGAAAAACATTTTAATATTCCAATTTGTGGTATAAAATGCACAGAACACTCATTTAGCAAGGGCGTTGAGGTTATCATGAAGTTTGCCGCCCCTCAACCTACCCCTTCTACCCCCTTCCCCACAGATTTGTGGATGAAGACGTTTATCATTCGACTGACCCTTAAGTTCTCCTTATAAATGATATAACGTTCTTGCTCTAAAATATATCTATGATCTCATTCAACCAATTTAAACGTACGCCCATCGAATTAACTTCTTCTCGAATCAGGACCTCTATCTAAAACATCTTTTTACGGCGACAGAGCGTTTACATCACCGAAGCTTTGAAATACTTTGCCTTTCAATATTCGCAACACCCTCTCAATAACTACCTTCAAATATAAACTCGAAACGTATTATTGATTTTTTTTTCGGTCTTCTCTGTCCTGTTTGTATTTTATGTTTAGTTGTTCATATTTTCTTTGTAGAGCGCTAAGAACTTATCTTTTACTTTGCCCTTTATTATTATTATAATTATAATTATTAATATTATAATTATTACTATTATTAATTATTATTATTAGTAGTATTATTATTATTGTTATTATTATTATCATTATTAATCATATTATTATTACATTATTAATCATATTATTATTATCATTGTTATAATTATTATTATCGTTACTATTATCAGTATTATTATTAAATTTAAAAGCTCTATATGAATATGCAACCTCATTAACATAACGCATGTAAGCGCACGCGTACAACTAAGACGCCGATGATATCATACGTGGCTCAGAGACAATTGTTCAACGTAACATCGAGTTGTCCTTGTTCAGTCTCATCTCTAGGTAAGATCGTCTTTAAATCCTACCATTTGCTTAAATTAATCACTTCTAAGCCGGATAAATGTTTTGAGATCTTAAGTATTTTGGTTTTATTCGTAAATGACCTGTTGTTAAATATCAAATAAGTAGGAGATAAACGATTCATCTGTATCGTTTGTGAAAGTAATAACAACTTCCACTACATACGTAATTCAACACGCTTTGGTTATCAATGTACTGTGTGTATGCCTGAGTAGCGTGAAAACTACCGTAAAGTACATCGTAATTTCATTATTGACAATTTTGACACGTTATTTTCCGTCAGGAATTGTAAGCTATTCTATGAGGAAATGGACGTGGGATGAAGTACTACAGTTGTTTGACAGTTGATATGAATGAATTATGTTATTTTAGAGTTCCGGTACGACACATGAGCTACCTTTTTGAAGATGGTTATGGGTGTAGCATTTGTTGATGCTTGATTGAAGTGAATGGCTCAATGGTTAGCGAGGCGTTAACTGCGGGGATTATTGTGAGTGACGTCACGATTGATGTCGCAATAAGGGAATTTCCCCGCATTGCATCAACTCCTATGTACATTAATTACCAAACCGCGCGTACGTATCCATTGACATGTACGGCCGGTTTACATATGCAGTCACAATGGATATATATGGTCGATATGCATATGTGTGGCGGAATACATATGTGTGGTCGGAATGCATATGTGTACGCGGAATACATATACGTGGCTGAATTACATATATGTGGTCGAAATGCATATGTGTGGGCGGAATACATAGGTATGTTACATGTGTGGTCGGATATTCACAATACAGAAGATGTGCTCGCGCCATTTGTACAAATGAATTAAGGCGTACCATTGGCCCTCATTTCTGCAACGTTATACCGTACGTGGAATGCTTTGAAGTAACCTTTTTTTGGTTCCTTGCTTTAGCAAAAGGAAACTATGTAGTCAGGTTGGCATGTGTGTGTATGTGTGTCTGTGTGTGCATATTTGACACTTGCTTGGGTACGCTCTATCTCAATAAGGGAAAGTTGGATTGAGGCCAAAGGTGTGCCCTATTGTTTTTGGTGCCCACAAAAGTCACCAAAGGTCAGTTATGGTCCAAAAACCCCAAAATATTAAAACTGCAATAACTCCCAGTGCCAATGTGCGACAAGGTTGATATTTTGGGACAAGTTGTGAACTGGTTAGGGGAGCATTTTGATTCAAGGTCACCAAAGGTCAATTAATGATAAAAAACTAGTATTTTTGCGATAACTTGAGAACAAATTGTCCGTTAGGGTTGGGAGTTGCTTCATTGTAATCCAATTGTCGACCCGCATCTGGGTGGCCCTTGACCTCAATTTGGTACCTTCTGGATCATAAATGTCATAGGTTGACCCCCGTGTGACCTTCCTGTGCGCAGTTATATGGGGTCAACGTTTTCGGTCGGAGTTGATGGCTGTACAGACTTGTCGTGTTGTTTGTTTGGAATCAGGAGATCAAACTACATCTGAAACCAAGGTCAAAAGGTCAAAGGTCACATTAGAAAAAATGTGCTTATTTTTGGAGGAAACGGGCGAAAAAGAAAATGTAATGGTTTTAATGCTAGATTTGGATATCAAAGGTACCTTCCGATCAAAAATGTCAATGGGTTGACACCCGGGTGAGCTTTGTGTGTGAAGTTATACGAGGTCAAAGTTTATTTTCAGACATTTAGTGCAATAACTCCAAGTGCCAAGGTGTAACACGGTTGATATTTTGGGACAAGTTGCGAATGGTATAGGGGAATATTTTCAAACTTAACGGTCATGTGATCCGAGGTCAATTCATGTTCAAAAAAACATTATTTTTTTTTTGGGGGGGGTGGAGAAAATGGGCAAAGAAAAATGTTTGAATTTTTACAGTTTTGATGCTCTATTTAGGTCTCACCGATCAAAAATGTCAATGGGTTGACCCCCGGGTGACCTTTGTGTGTGAAGTTATGTATACATACGCATACAATGGAAGTTATATTATTATACAAACAAAGGTGAATCGGTGTGGAATAATATCACTGTTTCTATTTCAATAGTTCAATTTGATTTATTTGGGTTGTAGTATTCCACTACTTTACACAATTCCCGAACGTTTCCTTACTAAAGTTTTACAAACTAAAGGACTTCAAGTTCGTTAATATTCGGTTCGTATCCCGTAACGTTAACCTAACCTAGTTCAATTTGATTTATTTTGGGTTGTAGTATTCCCCTACTTTACACAATTCCCGAACGTTTCCTTACTAAAGTTTTACAAACTAAAGGACTTCAAGTTCGTTAATATTCGGTTCGTATCCCGTAACGTTAACAATTTCCGAACGTTTACTTTCAAACCTAACCCCTAAAACACTGATCCATCCTCAAGTTTCTTTAATATTCGGTTCGTATCCCGTAACGTTAACAATTCCCGAACGTTTCATTTTGAAGTATAATATTTAATCAAGGTTGGGCGAAATGACCAGGCTGGTTGGGCGAAATGGTAAGGTTGGGCGAAATGGCAGTTGGGCGAAATGGTTGTTGGGCGAAGTGACCAGCTTCCATCACAAAAGTGTTGGCTAAAGTGTTGGTTACTTTATGGGTACATGTAGGACCACAATTACTTGGACTATTTGAGCCCAATCTTGCTATGATCATATTATGTGTATTGTCATAAACCCCTACGCAAGGAACCACAAGGCCATTGGGCTCTTAATGATATATTGTGTGAGTTTTGAGGTAGAAAAGTTCCCAAAGTCTATATTGGCCCCCCCCCCCCCACCCACAATACACGCGCAATGCTGATTGTGTATCTGTGACATCACCATGAATTTGGATGACCCAAAACCCCCAAATTCACCCAAACCCCTAGCGGCGCCACTGAGGTAAGTTTAGTCTTGCCTAAGAATGGCAACATATTACACCATTTTGCATCTAAGCACACTTTCGTACAGTAAAAGATCTCTTAAATGTGAGGAGACACAACATGAAAAATCCCGGGTAAGCACCAGACGCTACCGGCATTTGTGAAAAATATTACAAGGAAAACCTATCATTCTACATGGTGGGCAATTTGAGGGCAATGTAGCAGTCACTTATCTGTAAATATTTGGCATGTATAATTATTATAACTAGGGAAAATTAAATTGATTTCTTAGATTAGCACCATTCTTTTTGCAAAATGAATAAACAGAGATTTTTTTCAAATGGTAGTGACGCGCGTAGCGTAGAAGCAATTTTTTTAGCAAATATACCTCCCAGATCGCCGGAAATAACACTTCCAAGGCCCAACAATTCAGGGGAAAAAAAATCTAAGTAGACTTTTGTATACGATGGGTCTGGCTATAAGTGACTCCTCCAAATAATAATTAATACAAACACAAGAGTTTTGCCTTTAAACAGCAATTTATTCTTTCTTTCTCTCTGCTTGTTCTTATATACTTGGTTGACGCCAAACTTTATAATGCAATAATTTCACTAACAATTTCTACACTACTTCTCACATATAACTTTTTGTATACCAAATAATGAACCCTGGCAGGTATCTAGGGTCAAGGGGTTATCACTACTGGTATAATTGGCTACAGCTAAGGGGTAATGGTTTATATCAAGTTGACAGGGAGTGGAGTTATATGGGGGAGCTCTATCTAATTATTCTAAATATAATCTCTATGCCATTTTTTGCTTTCGCCCTCTATATTTAGCTTTACTTCTTCAGCACAGGGTCTGGGGTCCTCTCCCAGAAAACAATTATAGACTGCCGCAAATGCGATTTTCGTCCAATATTTAACAACTGTGGAGAATATAATAAAATGAGAACTGCTGCATGTCATTTGCAAAATGCTGGATCAAACTGCGCCCAAAGTTTAATACAGGGGAACTTGAAATGCAGCGTTTGGTCAAGACAAATCTTTGGGGACACAGTATATCATGTCCCCACCACTGAAGAAGTTGGTGGGGACGCGTCCCGCTGTCCCCATCATGATCTGCGCCCATGCCCCGCCCCTCCCCTCTGCTCCTCCCATCTTAAAATGGCGTGCACTCCTAGGAACAAAATAGCTTAGAATAAGCAAAACAAGGGGAGCGTGGTAGCCGAGTGGCTAATGCATTGGTTTTAGATATGATTTCAGGATTGTGGGTTCGATTACAGCTATCACCATTATGTTGTGTCCTTGGGCAAGGCACTTTTATCTCGACTGCCCCTCTCCATCCAGGTGTATAAATGGGTAACTCTGAGGTAACTTTGGCGTGCGCGCTGGATTCTCGGCAGCCAGCCTAATAACCAGGGATTCAAAGCGTTTTGAAATGGTTGTGCCATATATAGCGCTACACAAAAGCTAACATAACATAACAAATAATCAAGTAAACTTACTCAGAAGAAAACTTGAAAATGGTAAGTCGCAATAAGCCGGAATTTGTTTCGTAGATTAATAATACAGAATAGTGTCACTATAACTAATATTAAATTAAATGTTACTACCATCAGTGACCAATGCCCAACCCCCCCCCCCCCACCCACTCCTCGTGCTTCTCCAACCGCCGTCCCCATCTATCTTGCCCAGGCCTCGGTCCATTGTCAAACCCTATCCAGAAATTTTGGGGGGTTATATATGAAAAGCTCGAATCTTTTTAAAAAGTCGGGAGGAGGTTAAAAAGGCCAGGGCACACGACGACCCTAAAGGGTGCCAGTTTAACCAGCACCCTGACCCAATTGTAAATATGCTACCGCAGTTGCCCGAGGGACCAGGGTATATGTTGAGGCCCGCGGGAAACTAAACTCGAAAAAAGACCTGCGTTTCCGTCGCTGCATCCGTCACCTATAGTTAACGGCATATGTCCACGGGATATTCTTCCGGGGTATTATCCGGGGGGTAATCGTCTAGGGGTATTCTTCCGAGGAGATAGTTGTCTGGGTGGGTAGTTGTCCGGTTTTTTTGTCTTCGGGGGTAATTGTCCGGGAGAAATCTGTCCAGGTGGTAGTTGCCCTGGGGGGTAATTGCCCGGTCACACTCGCGGGAAATGTTTTGAACAATTTATTGCCATTCCGCATTTTTTTAAATTTTTGGTTCTATAATAATCGCAACCTTTGCATTCATGATAGCTTAAGTGTATGTGTGTGTGCATTTGTGACGCGCAGCTTGTAAATACGATATCTCTAGTAGGAAAATCACAATGAGTACAAGAAGCCTATTGTTTTTGGGTGGAGGTCATTTAGGGTCACTAAGGTTCAAAATGTGGAAACATTGTAAACACAATATCTCATAAAGGGAAGGTAAAACCAATATCATATTTGATGCGTAGCAAAACCACATAAAGTACAAGTAGCCTATTGTTTTCAGTGGAGGTCAAAGGTCATTTAGGGGCACCAAGGATCAAATTGTGAAAACCTTGTAAACACGATATCTCAAGAAGGGAAGGTCGGACCAACTTTATAGTTTGTGTGTAGAAGGACCATATAGGGTCCAATAAGCTTCATTTTTGGTGGAGGTCAAAGGTCATTTTCGTTCACCAGGGGTCAAATTGTGGTAACTTTGTCAACACGATATCTCAAGAAGGGAAGGTCGGACCAACTTCTTACTTTATGTGTAGAAGTAACACATTAATGACAAGAAGCCTATTGTTTTTGGTGGATGTCAAAGGTCATTTGCGGTCACCAGGGTCAAATTGTGGTAACCTTGTTAACACGATATCTCAATAAAGGAAGGTCGGACCAACTTCATACTTGATGTGTAGAAAATAACACATTGATTACAAGAAGCATTTTGTTTTTGGTGGATGTCAAAGGTCATTTGCGGTCACCAGGGGTCAAATTTTGAAAACCTTGTAAACATGATATCTCAAGAAGGGAAAGTCAGACTAATTTTATATGCGATGTCTAGAAGAACCACAATGATTACAAGAAGCCTTTAGTTTCTTTGTGGAGGTCAAAGGTCATTTGGAGTCAACAAGGGTCAAATTGTGAAACACTGTTTACACGATATCTCAAGAAGGGAGTCACTGTCAGACCTCCTATTTCGTGTGTGGGAGTACCACATTGTGTAAAAGAAGCCTATTGTTGTTGGTAGAGGGCAAAGGACAAATGGGGTCACCAGGGGTCAAAACCTTGTGATCACGATATCTCAATACTGGAAGCTTGGGCCAACCTCTAATATAGTGTGTAGAAGTACCACATTGAGTTAAAGAGGCTTATTGTCTCTGGTGAGGTCAAAGGTCATTTTAGGGCATCAGAGGTAAAATCGTGAAAACATTGTAAACATGTACACCCTAAATATACATTACATCAGCATGCATTTTTGCATTATGGTTATTGTTTGTTAGTAATCGTTTCTTTCGTATGAATTTATAAGGTGCGCGATTGTGTGATTCTCTTCAGCTGACTCAGTAATCCCGCAAAGAAAACATTTGTCTGCTGGTAATCCATGCATCGTTTTCTTGCATTCGCGATCAGATTATACTCAATGCACAACTTATTCACTTGACCGTATGGAAATAAAAACTCTAGAAATCAGTAGAGAAATTACCAATTGTGTACAAAAAGCCAGGTGGTAGATATTTTAAATGTTACGTAGAATTGAGCAAAACCTTTCGAAATCAAGTCTCGCGAAACTGACATATCGTGTTAAATGCACCTAATGTCATGTAATCACGGCTCTATTACACCCGTTACACCCGGGGGGAAAATAAAGTATTTTTTAGAATGTTCCAACAATAAGAAAAGAGTAATATCCTACAATAGTTAGGTGTATGACAAATAGCCTAATTACCCCAGCGGTAACCGATCTCACGTAACTACGAACTTGAACAGAACTAATTGTATTTTGCGGAGTTGACGTTTTCTACAGGAACATGGAAACAATATTCAGTATTTAGTTAACATACATGTTAATCTTGCCAAGTGGCCTTAAACATGTCATTTAAAGATTTTCTTTCGTAAAGATGGCCGTAGCTAGGGACTGTGATATAGTGATATGCGTGTATAGCATGGACTTGCGTCGTGTTTCCATGGGGAATATACAGTTGTGTTTATGCGCAGGAGTCAGTTGACTTGAGGTGTGCTTTACTTACCAAAATATTACAAGGATATTTGACCTACGTTTCTTGAACATCTACGAATAATTGTTCGCATAACTTTGCCGATCCTATATTGATTGACCTAATTAATTTGAGATTGGAGCCAAAACAGTTTACTCCATGGAACTTCCCCTGAAAACGTGCCAATAAATGTTATCAAACAGGTGTTAGACAGGAGATGAGATCACAGTTGTTTGGCAATGTACCTGGGAAAATTCGCAGCACATGTACCGTAGTATTTTGGGTAGAGTTAAGCATTGCAGTTGTAATATCCGTCTAGTGCATTGTTAGGCAGTCTAGAAACAGAGCTTAGCCGAACAATGTTTGTTTCATAATATCGGAAGTTCTGTAAGTTAAACTTTTTAAAGATTGTAAGACCGACTAAATCTCTTTCATTTTATTACTCTAACCACTACTACTCTAGCTACTCTAACTTGTCATTTTAAATTTTTCATCAGTTTCGTGTCAATGCAAATTCAAACAGTTGTCAGTACTTTGAACCCGCAACTGCATATTGTTGTATCACCAAACACGCAAATATACTAACATTCGTCGGGAGCCTTCGCTCCTGGACCCCCACAAGGGGTTCCACCCCTTGACCCAACCTGGCCATAAGGCGGGCCCCTGGACCCCAAACCATTATGCTCGCACGCTATGTGTGCTTGGTGTGTTCGCTGCGCGAACACTAACGAAAACTCGGCAGATGTTTGAAGTGTTTTCGCGGAAAATTAAACAAGGGTTTCCAACACTGCATGAGTATAATTATGACGTTGAATTTGTGAAACCAAGTGTGGTTTTAAAGTTATCTAGTGTTATTGATAAAGTGAATATGCTAAGTTGACGTTTCGAACATTTTTGTTGTAAATGATACTGTGACATCAAAAACGTACATATCGGTTTTTATCTACAGGTCAATGATGGCAGAGGCGGAACCCTCTCAAAGCACCGGGAGGGACACAGGGACGAACCCTGTAGAAGGTAAGTTACTTTTAGGGAAAAAACAAGTAGGACTTCATATTTTATTGTTTTCTCTGTCCTTGTATCAAAAAGACTCTGTACAACATGACAAGAGTTACCATTTTTTTGGAGGGTGGTGGGGGGGGGGGGGGAGCTTGGGCATACATTAATTTTAAGACATAGCTGAGTATGCAGCAAGATAGGTAGGGGTTGTGTGTACATTCCTTTTTCAGGTACTCAGTTAATAAGCGTGTTAACTCAGCAGACTGCATTGGAAATATTTCTTTCTGAACGTACAATTAATGTAGTCATTTACAACGCTGTAGCCATAACATAATTGTACTATGCCATTCATTACTTGTACTCAATCTGTACCTGTGTACTGGAATAATTGTTTGAACTTTACTCCATGAATCAAGTGGACATATAACCTTCCTACAACCGGTTAGGCCTAACATTTTTTTTAAACCATAGCCGACAAGTGCACGGCTAGAATATGCAAAATATTCGAGGGTCATTTGCTGTACTAGAGGGTGCATCACAGCTTGTGCAAAGTTATTTCCCACATACCTAGTGATATTATACACATATTTGAGAAAACTTTATACTCCGAGTAGAAAACCTAAAGCGTCCTTACTAGACATTCGACTTGCAAGGGATGTTTAGTGAGTCGGGACAGATGAGTAAATATTGGACTAGGGTAGAGGAGCTTCTCTGTGTGTGTTAACCATATCCTTTGTAAAACACACTTAGCTTTCAAAGTTGACCTACCCGACCATTGGCCCTTCTCGTGATTCAACAATTATCACATTTCCTTGCATTAAAATCCTGAAAGATTGATAGCAACGATAGATTCGGGACACCTGGAAATACGTCAATTTGAGTCAAAATGTCTTTGAGCATTAATAAATAATTCCTGCCTCCCACCTGATGAATACCTATCGATTTTGCAGATACAGCCTATTATCATATACTGATACTATAACTGCTAACGATATAGGTAACTAACTACATGGGTTAAGTGACGCATGAATGCAAATGTCCTCTTTGATTTATGATGTTGTAGTAATAGGTATACATTAAGAAAATAAACAAACCAAATTGCCATCTTTAACTGACCCCAAGATAGTTAGGAACATCTGAAAAAATGGGTAAAAAAGGAAACGAACAACTTTCACTTATCGGTAATCTGTGGCAGCGGTACGCATTAGTATTATTCTGACATTCATACAACCTATCTAACATTATATTGTAATTTGAGTCAAACTATTTTCACATACATATTGATGCTTTGTATGTATTTGTTTATTTCGGGGGAGGAGGGTCGTTGATCATTCCTATAGATATGGTTTCCATGACGTAACTATGACTGTATGTCTTACTTAGCATGCAAGCTAAAATGCAGACAACAGACATATGCATTTAGGAATCTCTTAGAATCGCCTTCATTTGTTTCTATGTCGCAGGTTTCGGTCGTTTCAAAAACGACCTAGCTGATCATCTGGATCTTCCCGTGATTCGTAAATTATCATATTTGCTTGGATTAAAATCCGGAGAGATTGACATCATCGACAGATCCCGGACACCCGGATACATGATGGTGAACCTTATGGAGCGGCGAGGAGTAATTGCTTCTACTTGTATTACAGATCTTGTAAACATGTTACACGACTTGAAGCTGGCTGGTCTTGCTAGGAAAATACAAGAGTCTTTCCAAGCAAACACTTCCCAAACAATGAAAGACCAGGATCTCGAAGGTAATCATTTGGTCTAGATATTAATGTTATGCTTAAAGTTACTCAAACAAGAGAGAAAAGTCGCCAAAGTATTGATGATCGGGCTATAACATGACTAAACGTTGCTATAACTCGTAGCTTTGATAACATTAATTCTCATTTTAATAGATACCGATATGCTTTGACTAAATTGACTCTCTATGATGAAGGGTGTAAGTTTGAACACAAGAACAACCAGATAAAAAAAAAACTGTTTGATGTCTCGGGGTATTATAATTAAGCTAATGTTAATACTTATATTGTTTGTAAAAGGAAGCTAACTAGAAAATATTAAGTCCCTACATATGTAGTCACTCTTTTCTCTCTAAAAAAAAGATCGGTGACTGTGATTTAAAGAAAAATGCGGCCTGAACTTCAAATGAGCAACAGAAAAGGAAATTGTGGAACGCAAAACATGAAAATAATATAGAAAAAAAGTTGCGACGAGCGAACGACATAAATTAAAGTTGAAAACTGTGACTGCAGCGGGATTCAAAGTTTATAAATCAAATGAAGTTACGTGAACGCTTTTCAAACTACTCTGAATGTCACATGTTTATATATAATGGTACGAGTTTCCGAGTCAGGATGAAATTGTTCAAACATTCTTTTTCTTATAGCATCCAATGTACCCCTGCGTCAACCAAGGAAAGTATGATAATTGGTGGAAATGTTTGGTCTTTATTTTATACATTTTTTTTAGTTTAAAGGGATTGAAGACTCGCCCCAAACCGCATGTCGACCTCTAAAAAAAGTTAACTTTCCGTTACCTGTAAGTGAAGATTTTTTAGTCGCTACACAATTATGCAGACAGTAATGAAATGCGATACCTTGTTATCTTTAGCTGGATCTGAGATGTTCATCGCTGCTTATGTACATAGTGCTGTGGGTATTGACCGCAGCATGTATGCATTGACTGCACACTAGTGGCTAATTACGAACAGTAGCAAGCTGTGTGTATGTAATCACGCTGGAAGCTTGCATGCAGTAATAAGCTCGCTCGGTGGAGAAAAAGAAAGTCGGCATAGGTACGGTAGAGATCATCTGACGTGTAATTGCAAAACATATGTCATAGATCAGATGGTAGAGGCGCGTGTCCGTGCAGAAGGGCAGGATATTTTTGCAGTATTTGCGGATCAAAAGAAATAAATTATACAAATCGACGACAGAAGAAAACAAGAGCGTTTGATGAAGTGAAAAATCTTCGGAGAGTACGAGTGATGTAAGTACAATACGTACAGTTGGCAATGCTACGAACCTTCTGACTTTCAGTTAGGCTGAATTAACGTTCTCCAATAATATTTTGGTTAGGCTGCTGTATATTTTTGTTTCAAAAAACACAGAAAACAGATATTGAGGGTTTTTTAAGCAGTTACATAGCTAGTGAAATTACTTTCTTCAGAACCCATTGTTATCTCAACTACATAACAATCAAAGATGCAGTAACTATTAACCGCGAAATATAGCAGAAAATACTAGAATATTAATAAATGTTACAACAATTGTCAGATTCAATAGAGCCTCGAAAAGTTGATTATGACTGGGTTGTCCACCTAGTACTACTGTGTGCCTTGTCATATCTTTACATGTCGATACTGTATACAGTGTAGGTTTGTAAGTTGGATGCGTTTTTAAATAGCATCCGCACTTTAACGTTATACTAGTAGAACAAAAGAAGGTGGAACCAGGGAGCTGCCAATCTAGATTGTAGTTCCCTGGTGGAACACACAATCCAAAACAAACATTTTAAAGTCATCATTTTGAAGAAGTTAATTATTGAATATTAGTAAAAGTAGCGTGACCATATAAGCTAGAATTCAAGTTTGTCACCAGCTACAATTTTGATCCATTTAGACTTCTATGGCACCAATCATTTTGGAAAATTTCAACAAACATAAAGGAAACATAAATGCATACTTTGACAAAGTAGAGCACATACTTTGTAGCTGAATAAAGAATGTTATAATCTTCTGTCAAAAGACATGACAGTATTACTGTACAAGCTGCATTGTTTCCCAGCATCAATACTTCATATAAGCACTGCAAAAACCAAATAGCTAAGTTTATATGAAAAATTGTAACATGGATTAAAACTGCAGGGTACGCAGGGAACATAACAACCCTCTAAAATTCATTTAAGATAGTATGTGATGTTCTGGTCGTAAATATTTCAACCTTCTTTTTCTATTCTGTCATTACAGCTTAATTCTCTCACTGTGACTGTCATCTCACCTGAACATGCAGGTGACCGAAACAAAAGTTGAACCACCCTGTTATGACAAGTTCTCTGTAACAGACTTGCCACGATTGTACAATTGTGTAGTTAACCATAATATGATCACATTGGCCAAAATTGCATGTTGTTTTCATTTCACACTCCCACCCCCCCTTTTTCATAGAGTGAATATAGGATTTCAGCAGTGGGGAGAGCTCACTGGTGGTTCCTTGAATGACATGGTTGTACGGTCCAAGTGATATCCAGACTGAGTGAGATTACCCCGAATAAGTGATTTCCTCTGAATTTCCAGACTGTTGAGGTGGTTGTCCAAGTCCCCCTTCCTCCCAACACCCCACCCAATGTGTACATTTTTAGCGTATTGGTTGGTAACCTTAGGTAATAAAGGATATTTTGAATATAACTTCACCAAGGTTGGTGTCAAAATAATCTGGGAGTGCAGTCATCTTTCCTAAACTATTACTTAAAATTAACTTAAAAAAATGTCCTATTCCATGTTGCATGTACTGTTTGAAAGGCTTTTTGTATGCAGTTACTAACAATTTTCATGGTATTGCATTTTCTTAGACATGAATCAGCATTTACCCCACAATTGTACCCATCCCCCCATACTCTCACATTCTATAGGGGAACTTTTCTTATCACAAATAGTGGATATAAAAGCTCTTGACTTCACAATGGTTCAGCGGTATGACTTGCTTGCATTAGGGAACTTTTCTTATCACAAATAGTGGATATAAAAGCTCTTGACTTCACAATGGTTCAGCGGTATGACTTGCTTGCATTAGGAGAGCGGCCAGACAACAAGCCATAGGCCTACAGGTCATGCATTACGTGTACTAGAAGCCAGGGAGAACTGGTCGATTCAACAGAATTGGGATTCCATCATGTGCAGTGTGAAACATACGGAATCATTTTCCTTCAGAAGATTGGCATTACACTAGATTTATGTGTTGGGAGATTGTAGTTATTAGTTAATAGTCTTATGTGCATGTGGACTCCAATATAGTTCAAGTGAATATGGTTCAGTGTATATTTTCTGTAACAACACATTTGCAAGAAATTGTTATCAAGTGTCATAAGTGGATAAAGGCTGATTTTTTTTTCAAAGAGAGGGAGAGGAAAGTGTCGGGCAGAATATAGCTCAGGGCTGTACATTAACACGTGACTGCTTACCTATGGCAATTGAATATTATATTGACAGGTGCTCTCTTATCTTAACTTGTCTGATTTGATATGTGTCAATTCTGATTAAAAATCTCTAATGAAAAACAAAGTGATATTAATGAATCAAAAAAGCTATTTTCAATCAACGTTATGGCTCTTACCAGTCAAGTTGGTGTTTACACATCAGTGATGACCAAACTTGGTCATAGTGTTCCTTGAGTAGTTAGTCATATGGACTGTTAACAAGTTTTATGTCAAAGGTCAACAAGGGGTCAGTCATCTGTCTGGGTCAATTTTGTGGACACTCATAATGCTTCTCCTTTCAGTGCAGATATGTGTGATCACCAAAGTTGGTCATAGTGTTCATTGAGTATTGTATTCATAGTGTTCATAGAGATAATCGACATGTTTTTTGGAGTTATGTGCATGATGTTTCTCCTACAGTTTACAATGTGAGACCAAGAATGTTGGTCATGGTGTTAGTTGAAGAGAAGTCAATATAGAGGTTCTAGAATTAAGGGTGAAAGGCATCATGGGTTTTGCAGCGCAGTTGTGTGAATACACTTATCTTTGTCCTTCACATTAATTTTTTTTAAAGATATCTGACTAACTTTCCACTAAACTTTAAAGTTACCAAATATATACAAGATGATATTTGAATTTACGATTATCATATCTGTGAAAAAGAATGTTAAAAAAATATTCATGTACGAGTTACTGTACCACTGATGATCTAAATTGGTGTTACATTAATGATTTGTGTTAAACAAGGCAGCAATGAAAATATATACACTTTGTTTGATACTGCCTTTTTGTAATGTTATACCTGTTCTAGCATGGAAACAAAAATCGCAGTGAAATAGGATGCTACATTATGATCTTACAGTGAGGGTCAGACCAAGTCATTCAACAGTTGGTCTATATACATATTTTTGGTTTTCTTATTAGGTTTGATGGATTGACCTCAACTTTCATTTCTGAGTTTCACTGAGATTTAATTTACTGTTTCTCTCCACACATGGATCCACCTGTCAAGTTCCCCATTTCATTTGTAACATAGTATATGTTACCAAATACATTATGAAATCGATTTCATTTTAATTTGTCAATATTTGTTCATAACGTGTATTACTTTTTTAAACAAACATTTTCAAATAATAATGTAATTGAGTCTAGCGATTTGGGACCATATCAGTCACTAGTAATTGGACTAGATGTCAATGGGAATGGAATATGATTTTCAATGATATTGTATATTTTAAATGACTTTAGGAATAAGCTCTGCTTTGATACATCAAACTCTAATAACACTGTGTAAAATACACTGAGGATTTGATTGGTCAAAATGTGCCAAATAAATTAGCAAATAACATAATAACTTGCAAAATATTATGTCATGTATATGATGGGCATAGCCATGTTTCTTGTAATTTAGTTGTAACGTTACATATGTCAGATATGGTATTTAGACAGGATATTGCACTTGATGTTTACAAACTGGACATTAGGTGACCAAATGACCTCCACCAAAAAAAATACTCATAGGACATATCATATATCACACATGTAAACATCATTCACTTATTGTGCAAAAGATGTGCGGCTATGACAAATTTTCGTTAACACTGGAGAACGAAACATTTGGACCTAAAATTTTGCCATTTGCTGTGTAGGTGAAATACCATTTAAAACTGCACTTGAAAAAAAAAATAGTATTATACAATCGATTATTCATTGAATATTTATTTAATCTGGAAAGAAACTGAATGTAGTTAAACATCGTACTACCTTTCTATTACAGATGCTCATAGAGTATATCCCGTACAATAGGTATATACAAAAGTAGGCTACAAAAACATTGTTTTGTGGAGTTAAGTTAACTTAAAAAAAAGGTTGTTGCCTTGTTTTGATGTTGTACATGTTTTGGGCTGGGTATTGTACTTCAAGGTCATTCAATTCAACACTGTGCAGATTTCAATGTCATATGAAGAAATCCTATTTGCAATGTACTTGTCTGTTTCTGATTTAATTCATTTAATTAAATGACTTTACTATTGTAAAATATGTTGTTACATACAGGGTGGTACCATATCTCTTCTAGAAAAATAATCAGGTTTGTTAGCATAGCGCGTTTTGAGTTATTGGCTGTCAAAGACGACCTCTTTTGTACATCAGAGCAACTTAAACCTCATAAATTAATATTGAGTAATGCTAGAACCCCGAAATGTGTTCAGGTGTAAGGACTTTACGCAATTTAAAAAGAGGAAAGCAAAGAAGGCAAATTGGCTAGGCTACTTTATGTTGGAAGAGATCGTAAGCATAGTAAATGAAGAAACTGTTGTAAATTGTTAACCGTTTAGGGAGGAAAGTAACGTTTACAGGAGAGGAAACTATCGTGTGCTTGGTTGATAACCATAACATCCAGTGGGAGACAGATTTGAAGTGTTTGAAACTTAGTTTCGTTATTCTGCTTAGCCTATAGCCGAAGCTAAATTCTATCACATAAATCTACGATCTGGTTCAGCTGCCTACAACTGATATAATACGCTCGTACTTCTACGCTCGTAAGGCCTATGCCTACTGTAAGCTAAACATAATTAAGCAAATGCTACACTTTTGTTTATTTTAACAAGACGTTTGCGGTCACCTGTGTTTGTGGATGGGTCTGATGATCATCCCGCAGAAGAAGTTGTCTTCGCCATGTTGCTGTGATCGAGTGAAAAACCACTTTTCGACGAACACAAATCGTGACAGTGCTTATCATGGACATCGAGAAGGTGCCTTGCTAACTGGTTGTGTGTCCAGCCGCCTAAGTGTTTCAGTTTCTTGTTCCAATCCTCAAATGCCTCACCGAGTGGTTTCTGCCTTATTTTCAATAGTCGTGATTTGCTCTTCCTTGCAGATGCCATGATTCGTCAACCAAGTTGTGTAGAAAGTGATTTGCAAAGATAACTGCGTAGCCAGGGCCAACTACCAAAGCGATAACTGCTTACATTGCAGCAATGCAAGACTGCACACAGAGGATAATCAACATTCAAAACGTAACCCACACTGTTGGAATCGTTGACTAAGTCAACCGGTGTCAGTTCGATAATAATAAAGAACCATATGTTTTCTGAGCAGCTGCATTTTCTACCATTTTGTTCAGTAAAACTATGATTTGCGTTATAACAGCACGCGCTGTAGACTACTAGTTGCAATGCAGTACTTTAGTTCTTTTAGGCGTGGTGTCTAAACAGTGATGTTACACCTCATTCGAAACTAGGTCAGTTTTCCGGCATCAGACGTTTCTTTGTGCGCGAGTCTTCACTCCTTTTAATGGTATTCCTACTACTATTTTTTCTTTAGCAGAAACGTGCATATCATTCTTTGTTTATCCCTCTACTAATTCGTAACCAAAGGTCAATGGTCGTAAGTTTCAACAATGACAGATGTCATATTTAGCATGTCGATGTATCACATTTAGTACAAGACACCTGTAGTTGAGGTCATTGGTCTTTTCAGGACAGCATGTGTCATTGTGAATGTATATACATCACACTGTTTTTCACTGTATTAATAAGGTTAAATATGTTGTACACCCTCACTATACATTATGTCATGTTACATGACTCATGGGAGTCATGTTACATAACTCATGTTATCATAACCACAATGCATTTTTGGCATTCAGGTTTCATTGGTAATGTGGATGCGTTATGGAGATGATCATAATGAACTGTAACGGGAAATGTCGTTATAAAGTTAAAAGAGGAAATTATAATGACTGTCTGTAGAATTCCACATTATAATATTCTATCGAGTGGGTAGGCTAATTGACGTATAACTTCGTCATGAAAATAACCCTAGAGTTACATTAACAGTTCCACACTATAGGGAGTAAGATGAAGGAATTATGTTAAATGCTCAATGCTATTGGTAGAGACTAGTACCTCTTGGTTTGAAATTTAACTTACAGCAGTGTTTTGCGTCCTTTTTTATGATTTTCTCAATCTTATTGACCCACGATGCCATGACGACATACATAACTAGCTTACTCATTCAAATCTAACTTCAAATGGTGGAATAAAAGTCGAAAAATGTAAAACTTTGAACGTGTAATCAACGGCTCATAAATAAACATGTTAGCTATTCACTGATTGGTTGAATCCAAACTAGTGGATTTGGGGAACTGCATGCGATTATTAATTTTAAATGAGGGATTTGTCGGAAGACACTTCTTATTATCTGAAGAAGTCCTTAATTACTCGCAAATTTGCTCTTGGCAGGAATAAAAAACTAGGCTAATATATTAGTTTGCTGTTTTGTGATGGATACATGTAAACAACTCGATGGGCATGTCAAAATGATTGGAAAACGGCGACAAGAGTTGCTTTAACATTAACTCAAATCAGGCATATTAGATTCGATTTTAAGACTGATGCCTTCTACTTTGACTTTTTCTCCGCTATAATGAGAATTTTTGTAAGAGCAGCATACTTAAAAAAAAGTTCAGTTGATTTTCTATGTCCATCAGTGTTTCAAAAAAATGTAGCCTTTGTAGTTAAACATGGTAACCCATTACATAAACCCATAAACAGATATCTGCTCTATCATTGAGATGAAAATGTTTCAAGATAGTATTGTCATGATACTTACCAGGACATTGAACATCCCGCCTAATTTACACCCCGAGAAAAACATTATCAGATTAACAGGGTTTGGGGTTGCTGAACGTCGAAACTATGTCCTGAAGGTGGTGGATCGTAATAATATCCAGTTGGCAGATTGGATCGAAGAGCAGCTTCAGAGAAACCCTGTGTTGAAAGATCTCTGTCAGGTCCCACTCTTGTTCACTATGGTTGCTCACACAGTACACAAGAGTCAAAATATTGAGGTTTTTAACTCATTAACGAGGTTTTTCAAATATCTGATCGCATGCTTCCATAACCATATGAAAAGCTAGAAAGGTGCTACTAATAAGGTGCCTGCTTTTGAAACGAAACTAGCTAAACTGTACCGTATTGCTTTCGAAGGCCTCACGCAGAGGAAACAACAACTGTCATGGAAGACGACATATTTAGTTTCAGAACTCGGACAAGAGTTCTATGATTACTATATTGATCATGGGATGTTGGCACAGGAAGAGGTCTTTTACATTTCGCAGTGTATACATCTGATAGGAGCACGAATGTCGCACAAAATCATCTGTGAGTTGTATGCTTCTCATCATCTGGCTTGGATTCTTAGTGAAGGTAAGTCTTCAGTACCGATAATATGCTGATGTGATTTGGAAGAAAATGAGTTAACTTAAGAGATGGAAGTATCGTTCGTATGATATGTCTTTTTATGTACATAGGTAAAACAGCTTATGCTCCTCGTATCCCCACCCCATATTGTCTGCTGCGGGGTATGTAAATGAACATTCACACAACTCGCGTGACAATTAAAGCAAAAAGTCATACTTTGAAGCTGACCCAGTTCAACATAAGACACTCTGGGGTTGGATCTTTTTACTTTCATGTTTGTTGTATTTGAAGACAAGAGAGCCTTAACGTACAGATACCTTCAGGAAGATCAAGGCAATGTCGGAAAAAACTCACTACACTGGATTTACCAAGAAATGTACACATCTGGGTATTCTAGGATGGACATGAGTTTCCCTAGTGTTGTAAATGGGAAACCATTGTAAATACTTTTACTTTTGTTTTCATTACAAAACACGAACTAGGAAAAAATTGATGCAGCCCCCCCCCCCCAATACAAGTAAGACATGTGAACCAGTGACTTCAGGATAAGAAGAAATATGCTTCACATTATTTTGTACTCGTCAGTTAAATAATCTTATCCCACATATTGTCAAAATGCTTTTCTTGTGGCTAAAGTTGCTTAGCAAACTTACCGAGGTGAAGATCAAAACTATGCAAGTAAATAACAAAACCAGATCCTCATCACCTTTCGTATCACAAAGATAATTATTATAGTTGATAGAAGTCTTTACATACATCTGGTGACAGTACAGTGAATGTTATACCTACGGCAACTCGGCTGAAAAGAATTTTGTTTTTCTTTAATATGTTTCAAACCGTTTTCAAAAGAGCCATGTAGTATTAGCCCGAAAAATAAAATCATGTTTGTACCTTAATATGAGTAGCAACAGTGATATTATTGATTACATGTTCCCTGTAGTACTCAACTATATATTAAGTCAACATCGCTTCTCGGCCTTTTGGCTTAGATCATGTGTAGTATCTGTTCTTTTCGAGGGGAATGGTGATGCACACCCGACGATGATCACACAGTCACAGTCCCGATGCAAGGTGACTGGGGCTGAGAGCGGATCAGTCGTTTGGTAGTTTGGTTTTCGTGCCCAGGTTCTTTCCTGGGCGACTTTTTCTTAAAAAGTATTAAGTCAACATAATCAAAAACGTATTAAAGTGAAGATTTTAAAGTTTGATAATATCTCAACTCGCAAAGATTTGACCTGGTCAATTATCACCATAACAATGCACAAAATTTGAAAACGTAAACATATGATGTGACTATCTTTATCCTAGGCAACTTTAGTTTGCAATTATGGAGACAAGAACAGAAGCCTATCAATAACATTCAAGGAATTTGTAAGGTGGTATCATTGTAAGAGTGAAATATGTGACAGAGTCAAAACCTAATGTCAGACAAACCAAAATACTATTTTCACGGCTTCAGAAGTTAAATCATCTTAACATATATCCTCTGAAAATTCTCTCTTATCCCTGAAATTGTTATTCAAAGCATCTTAACAATTTTGAGGGTCATATGCTGGAAAGTATTTGTCAAAACTTTCACCAATTCTAGCAGAGTAGAATGATAGAACAGCAACACTGATGATCTTTAAATATGTTTGCTAACTTACCTGAGGTCAATAGTAATAGTACATATGCACATTTATTTGCATAACAAAATGTGCACAGTAATCTGTTACTGAAATGGAACTTAAGGTTGTACTCCATATTAATAAAGAAAGACTAACTCTAGACAATTCTAAAGATCTAAAACCATAAAATAAATATATTAATAGCCTGAAACCCCGAATTGGGATGTCCCTTTTATACATTGTGATAACATGTTCAGGCCATACCACTCCAAATTTGAATCTTACTTTCAAACAACAATTGAAATACCGTTTGTCTCAAGCAGTTAACTTTGTATGCCCCTTTTAATGACGTTTGCAAGTTTGTTGGACTGTAGAATCAAGGATATGACAGTGTTACATTGTATTCAATTACTTCACTGGCCTTGTGAATAGACATGAAAAGACCATTGAAGAACACTCACTAGAATATAGCGATGTATATCAGTAATACAAATCAGACATTTCCTTTTTGATGGGCAATGTTTTCATGGTATGTAACAACACTTGAACTTCTTAAAGCAAATCATATAAGTAAGTCTGTTAAAGAATGTTACAAATTTGACTGGTTAAGAGAAATACACTCTTTCCTGCATCCAATTTAATATTTTTTCTATAATATCTACCAAATGACCTCTGACTATTTTTCTGTGTTGTGTATTGTGCCCCATCACAAGCAGAATTGTTAAGACTAAGCAATGTGAGAAAACATCTAGCAGGGATGCATAATTGACTCATTCTTCCTATTGGCTGCTGATAACTTCATATAACCTTTGACCTTAATTGACCCTTTTGATACATTTGGTAAGGATGAATGAATTCCTCACAGGGTAACGATTTGGACAAGTTACATAAGCAATGAGATCAATGTGGTAATCCAGTCAGACTGACCTACATTTGTTGAGTAATAATGTTGATATTGCCCAATACATGGCAGATGGCTTCACTGTGTTATGTCATCCTCGGTATAATATTCATTGTCACACTGGCCTGTTAGTACTTACAATGCAGTAACAAAGCATGTAATGAAGGCAGGTTTAGTGTCACTATTCACTGTCATAATGGTCTGTAAGTACTTATAATTTAGCAATAAAGCATATTATGAAGGCAGGCTTAGGGCCACTTTTCACTGCCACACTGGCCTGTTAGTACTTACAATACAGCAACAAAGCATTAATGAGGGCTTGTTTAGGGTCACTAATCACTGTCACACAGGCCTGAACTTACATGAATGGAGTATGTAATGAAGGCAGATTGCAGGGAATATTACTTACTGTCACATTGGTCTGTGCCTAGACCTAAATCGACCAATGAAGCATGCAATGAAGGCAGGTTTTAGGCTAATATTAATATCACTGGGCCTGTGCTTTGACCTAAAATGCATCAATGAAGCATGTAATGAAGGTATGTGTAGGTTTGTAACTAATTCTGAGTATGTTGGCCTCACAAAATAAAACATTAATTGTTAACATATTTTATTGAGTTTCTGTCAGGTAAAGTGTACCCTTCTCTGAAACTCAGATATACCATTAACACTATATGTCATTCTGTCTGCTTCTTAGCACATATCTTGAACTTAAATCAATCCCTGATTTCTGTTTTAATGACAGTGTATGATGTCACAACACCATAAAACAAACATCATTAACATACATCTTGTGAATGATAATTTGGGAAATAATTATGTATACAAAGATTACTACCTAAATTGTAGTAAGTGTTGATACTACAAATAAGACAATGGAACAGTGACACTATTGCAATGTGTCAGCAATTTGATATGAAGCCTGCAATAAACTATACACATTAAATCAAGTATAATATGTCTGCTTGGATTGTAGGAGCGGCTTCAGCAGCGCCATCGATCAATGTAAAAGAAACCTTGAACAGCATCAACCCGCTTGACCTGCAGTATATCTATCGCTTTGCATGTGGACTCAACAAGTCAGCAGCAGACATCATCATCAAATATCTGAGCGAAACCAAAGAGGGACGTCAGTTTGCTATACTTTGTGCGCTTGAACAAGAAGAAAAATCAGACCAATTCCTGCAGTCAGTTAAGGACTTGGTGTCAAGTTCCATTGCCATTAAACCACATGATAGCAAATTGTTACAGAGGTCTACCATACAAGTCCTTGAGGTTGCTTCAGCTAATCAGGTAATTTACAAGTTGTGTATTGATACTCTTAACACACCAGAACGAGTTCTTAAGTTTAAAAAGTTCAATACATCTTGGTTTAATTTATTCCGCATTTGTGACTCAACTTTGCTACTCACATTGTTTAGATTTCTATTACAAAAGTTCATTGCATTCGGCAGGCCAACTTTTTTTGCTTTTATTCATTTTCTTGTTTGATATTTTTCCACACCAAGTTACTCTGAGCCATGAAATTGAAAGAAATCAAAGACCCAATCAATTTATTGATCAAATGGATTACTAACGTGTATTAACCAGGGAGTTTGCATTTCCATGCTTTAAATCCATGCTAAAACTAATAGTTTGTTTCGTGTCCGTCAGATTCCCATCACCAGTGTATGCCTTTACAAATCTTTCAAGGAGTGTGAGGAAGATGTTATAGTACTTCACTCTGGACTCAGATTGAATCAATTGTTGACGGCAGAGAAGATACACATAGAGACAGAGCAAGTCAATAAAGAGCCTAGGATACTAACAGAGGAAGACGTTACGATGATATTCCGCTATGGATTACGTTCTGAACATTTAAAGGACCTGTCGTGAGTATAATGTTATAGGTTACGATTTCCCAGTTCTGAATGTTCAAACCTGACAACATAATTGATAGCAAACAAAAGAACGTCGAAATAATTTAGCTTTCAGTTCATGTTTTGAACAAATAAATTCATAATAATATCGGTAATTACCGTTGAAGTTTCATGTTTGTGTACTAGTTAAAACGTATATTTAGTGGAAGGTCACATTTTTATCGCAATAAAACGTAATAGGTAAAATTATATATTATTCGCTCCCATATACTGTGTTAAACCTAATATGAGACTATTCCTTTTCATTCCTTAAGACGACGTAGAACTCTGAACATGATGTTGACATCTCTGTAATTATAATGGGGTAGGCTTCGTGGCAGTAAATGACTATGAACGGTGTACTCACCCACGATAATCCAATGTCTACTGTATTCATGCATACTAAACTGTATCTTTCCATCTTGAAATATAGAAATTATCGTTATGACGATAAGTTTTAATCAGTCATTCATCCGTTCTACATATTCCAAACGAACATATTTTTTGAGATCTGTAAACTACAGAATGCCGTAATCTGCAAAGTTATTTGCTGAATGACTAACATTACTTACCAGCCCAACGTTTAGACTAATGCTTGTTATATCGTACGAGGTAGAATTTAAGCAAAGGATTATGTGTCTATGATATATAGTGGCATACTGATTGATAACATTTGGTGCGTTTATATTGTAATAAACAAAACAGACGAATGTGAGCTTTCGCGTGGTAAACAAATGACAAAGTAGGTACTGAACACATTGTGAAAATATCTAAAAATACATTTTCCTCGAGTTGAAGTGATAAATGCAGGAAACAGCGGACAGAACACTCGTGTACACAAGTGTAGAGTACAAGCAATATCATCTACGATTATAATCATGTTGGCAGGCATAGAAGTACTTGCCTGCAATGACAGGCCGTTCGTGTTTGTTTTTTACCTTTCTTCATGTTTAATACATAGAAAATATATTACAATTACATACATAGCTATGCGCTGAACGGCTTGAATGTATTTGCTAACCGAATTATTTGATTAAAGTATGTTATATTGAACTAGGAAGAAACAGGGCACCATGATCGCGTGTGCATGGTGATGATGTAATACTGAATGGTAGTATGTGTTGTTATGATCATACAATGCACCCTCTATGTGAATATGACGCAAGGTGAAAAAAGTATTGAACAAGTCCAGTGTACACTCCGCATAATATCGGAAATATGTTCTTCGCAGAAGCATCGACATATCAAATACAAACATGTGTAGAAATGTGTTCTCTTATCACTTGAGACCGACATAACTTTATATAACGCATCGCAATATAATGAGGTTGACATAGCTAAAGTAATGTGTTAATTTTAATAGATCAACCATAGGGCAAAAGCAGATCGAGGGAGCTAAAATTAATTTATAAGACGTCAGACGGATGCATTAGAAGAAGGGTGTAATTTTGTATTTATTTACACATTTTGTGCTGTCGGTTTTGCAATTATTCCACCATATATGTGGGTCTTATAGCAATCTGCTCCCTCCGGATATTAAACCGGTTTCGTTTACGTGTGGTGTATTATATTTCACCCTTCCTGTTAGAATGGTTCTTGTAAAATGTGATGGTATGCAAAGCCCCGCGGCCTGCCATATACAAGTTTCTTTCTTGTAGATGCTAACGTGGCCCAAATCGGAAGATGTAAATCTCATTTTTGTTGCCATTAACTCCAATTTCAACTTTATTCTCTACTTTTCGGCCTTTTGTTTCAAAATCTTTTACTGAACTGTCTACTCCACACAGTTTGAATGTTCTAAAATCTTCCAGGAATGTTGACGTTTGTTATCATCATTCCTAACTTGTTCAACGGCGACTGCGTAAATCTCAACGTTTTTGGCTTCGAAGGTTCAAGCTTTGTTTCGGATGTAAACTATGATGAATGACATATCAAAATGTTGACTGTTCTAGCGGAGAAAAATGTTTCAATATCACCCTCCTTTCAATTATGAATTTGTTATTGACTTTTCAAGACAAAGTTGTTGACCATTTTCGTATATTTCAGAGAAATGAAGTGAAGTGAAGCGTTCTCTTCTGGTGTTATTGCTGTATTATTGACTTTTCTGTTGGAATTTTTTTTTTAATGACAATGTGGTTTTAACGTAGCACGTTACTTGTTTAAAAGTTGTAACGTGACATCAATGTATATACCATCCGTTCTCATGGTTCACATGTAGGTATAACAAGTAAATACGCTGCACTCAGATACGTGATTTGACATGTAACACATACATTCCAATACGACAATGTAAAATAACAAACGGTGCTGAATAAATAGTGTGCATACCAACTGCGTCAGAGGTAAAACAACATTTACTCAACACATGTAAGGTAACTGTTATCCACCCTCACTGAAGTGAATATATTGATAACCTACCATAATTACGTTGCTGTAGCGGAACTGCTATTCTGTAGTAGTAACATAATATTATATTATCAAATATATTAATTGCATCTGGTGCAGTGTACAATATTTTAAAGAATAATACGATTTATAATTCCATGATTTCTACCTTGTTTCTTATCTTTGTTAATTACAACATTATTGGTTATTAAGATTTCCCGGCCACAGAAGGGTTTAATTCATTATAGCTCCATGTTACTGAAAAATATTTATCTACGACCTTCGTCTCTCAGTATATGAAATTAAATAAGCAATTGGAATTTTTCTTAAAATTACACGTTTGAGGTCATTTACGATATATTATGAACAGTAAAAAAAGGAGTACATTTGTCTTTTTGGCGGTTGTTTACGACATTTATACAATAAAGGTTTAATGTTATTTACTTTGCTAGATTACTGTGTCAATGTTGATAATGTTCTCCTTTTTCTTCTTCATTTATACTTGAAAGGTTTGATAATTGTTTGCTGCCTCCCTCCTTTGCTTCAGAGTCAATTCCCGCGGGGATGAAATCTAGAGACATTAAAGGTATACATTTATCGTCAAGTTAGTCAGTGTCAATTAGTACTTCAGTTTATCAGGTTTTCTAATATATGAGTATTCATTAAATTATTGTATTACTTTTAGTGCGTACACAATTGAATCAG
>KN884270.1:69997-87994 GCA_000934455.1 Apostichopus parvimensis
ATATGTGTGTGTGTGTGTATGTATATAGACGAGAATGAATGAATGAATTAAATATGTCAGTTCAACACACATATGTAATCCGTTCTTCTCTGTTGATGAATATATCGTATTATATTACGCATTGTTCATTCACTTGCAAACGTTTGTATTTCTGAAATCATAGTGTTGTGGAGAAACTACGGTTACAGTCTGAATCTTCAATCCGGTGCTTGGAAGGTATGTTTTGTTTCTAGAGTCTGTATTTCCACATGTACTTTGATTTGCGTGAATCCTTTTCAAAAACAAAGGAATACTTGCATCGAAGTGTTTAACACTACCTTGTCGAGCATAATGTAACAATGATGGAATGTCACATATTTTAGTTTGGAATTGTGATGGACTGTTGATTATATTAAGAACAATATATATATATTGTTTCATATGCAATGTGAACTATTCTTACTTACTAAATAATAATCTAAATGATACATACGATACCAACTTATATTTCAATGGATATTGACATATGCCGCATTACAAGCATGTTATGCCAACACAAAGAACGATAGATACCTACCATTTCAGTAAACAATCTCGTTAACATTAACAAGGCAAGACGTGACAATTGCCATATGCAGCATTTAACATTGACAGTTCAATATGTAGAATGATCCAAGAGTAAGAGAAATCTGAGATTTACGTGCTGCTATGATTATTGATACAGTAGACACTAAGACTGTAACGTGCTTGTTAACGTTAATATTATTTAAATCGGGTGAACAATACAGACAAATCACCCAAAAATTGGCGTACGTCTACTTGAAACTGGAAGAATCTAATGCCCTTTTAAATTGTGATCAGTCTTTAAAGAATAAACGATGTCAGCATGTTTTCATTATCATTCATATGAATAAATTTTATGACAAATACATCAAAGACATACCATATATTTCCTTCTGACTACTCATTGTCGTACTAAATCACACAATAATTTAGCATATATAGGAGCGGCAGATTCTGTTCAGTCAACTTTAGAATTAACTATCACTACAAACAAATCTGTTCGTACAAAGAGTTCGAAAAATAGTGGTTCCATAACTATTAATTTGATCCAACACTCAGACCCGGATATGGCAACAACCGAGCGTTGAATATTGGTATAACAGCAACGCAATAACTATATATACACACGATGTAAATATTTGAAATAAATAACGAGTATGCCATGTTCAGATGCTGACAGAAATTTTCCTCTGGGACATAGATTGATCACGGTACCTAACCAATACATAATAACGTTTGAGAAACACCAAATAGAGTAGTTTACAAATTCCATTGCAACAATATTCTCCCTACAATATGTGTAGTTTACAAGAGTAAGTGTTCCCTGCACATGCGTAGACTGCTAGTAAACAGACATGCTTCCTCTCTTAAATACAGTGTTAAGACGTGTTTTCGATTTGCTTTTTAAATTATTTTATTTTCCATAATAAACAGTTCTGCAGATAACAAGAACTAGTATTTTTCCTTTATTTTCAAAATGATTGTAAAAATATATTACCTTCAATTCCTTTGAAAACAATGATGACGTATTATTTATGCTACATTTTTTTCCGTGGAATATTATTTTTGCCTTCATGAGAATTCATTTGTTTCAAACATGTGGAACCGTATATTATCTTGATCAATTAAAGTCATATAATACATACCGAAAGGGTTTTAAAATTTGACGACCAAACAAAATAAGCTGCTTAAACTGACGAATGTGGCGTTCGTTCAAATCAGATGTACATAGAAAAGAATGTAAAAAATCCCCCCCCCCCAACCCGGCCCCAACCGTCTAGCTGTTGCAAAATTTGCAGCTTTGGAAAATACAGGTGTGTTTTGGTTGCCGACGTTGAATCCTTTGTTTTGTCATCTGATGAGCTGCATTAAACAAAGGAAACCAATGTAGATAATATAATTAATGACCACTGAATTTTGGAAAGGCTGTAGTTATTAAACCTGTCGTAGTTTAACACACATTCATCCATTACCACATAAACAGAAAAGAACATCATATTGAAAAGTAACGGCAGTTGTTATAACGTGTACCACATATTGCAGAAACAGTGGAAATTACAAGCAGCACGGTCATGAACACGTCGGTAGTGACACGTTATACAGATGTGGGACAAAATA
The DNA here is from genome assembly GCA_000934455.1 of Apostichopus parvimensis. Classification (NCBI taxonomy): domain Eukaryota; kingdom Metazoa; phylum Echinodermata; class Holothuroidea; order Aspidochirotida; family Stichopodidae; genus Apostichopus; species Apostichopus parvimensis. The sequence goes on from KN884270.1 coordinate 72,158, forward strand.
GGTATTATGTCGTTTGAGTTTTGTTTACTTGTTTTATGTAGATTAAGATGCCGTTTTACTACTTCAACAAAAAAGTTTATTGAGTTGGCTACCGAGTGAAACATTCAAAGTATATTCATGTTTGGTTATCTGATTAAAGCAAATAAATGACCGGAATCATTTTAATTCAAACGAAAAACAATGATATTTTCTTTTGTGTGTGTCATTATATTAGGTTGATGATGTAGATACAGTCAAGCGTATATGCAAAGAGCGTGTGGCTATTGGCAGCGATGACAGTGAGTTACTACAGAGATGTACTATACAGTTTCTGGAGAACGCATCTTACCATGACGTAAGTCAGTAACAGTGACACGCCGTTCGTTCATTTTAGCAATTTTGTATTATTGGTAAAGTATGGCATACGTTATATAGTATTTGCTTCATGCACATTCAAGGCAATTTCTGTAAAATAACAGGTCATTTTGGACGTAAAAGTACCATTGTACCGTAAATGAGCATTTACCGTTTGTCTTACCATAACGGTTGAATACAGTTTTTAATTGTCGAATGTTATCAAGAAATAGCTGTCTTTAACGATGAAGCTTATGATATGATATCCATTACTTAGCCTTTCTCTTAATGTACAATTACATGTTATAACTGTTTTTTCTTCACAATTTGCAAACATTTGGGACACTGTCCTGTTTGTAATTCTTAGTGAAGGTGTTACATCACTTTTGCGGATGATATGGGTAATGGGATTTCATCATTTTAATATGCACAGAATGTGCCTAATAAACATGTGAGTTGCTACAAATATTGAAGTCCGGCGACATTAGTTCGCGGTCTGCATGTACATAAGGTTTAAAACGTAACTTTATTTTGCACAAACTGTGTTATATTACACTTAGCGCAGTTGTTCTATCGATAAAATACATATGTTTTAACAGCTCCCTAATTGACTATCAATTTTCTACGCAGGAAATAAGTAGAATGATTAGCACTTTACTTGCGATGTGTTTCATTGCATACAATTACTATTGGGGCATATGTGTATGTATCAACACTTGGTTTGGCCTCATATTGCAAGTAAACTGTAAAAACACTATGATACTTACGTTCGCTACTTTGACCAGAAACTGAATCTCAAACATATTGAGGTTATTAATCAAACAGTTTGCTTCATTACATGTTTTATTATTGCATGCCACCCTCCGAGAAATGACGTCATGATTTCAATTGTATTTAAATTTCCAAACGATGTAACATATTTCAAATAATCAACTATAATGTTACATTTAGTAACTCTATTAGGAATTAACTTTTTAGAAATATTAATCCGCTTCTCATATAGCCTTGTCTATTCGTTATGTGGACACTTGTAGTAAATCTTCCTATTTGGGGCAGTAGCACTTCCTGCTGAAGGAAGAAACGCGACCTTAAACAGTCTATACGCTATCTCAGAACAGTAGCGGCTGTAGCAACATCACGTTCAAACTTTAACGGTTCTCGAAGAAAAGGATATGCTTGCGTATATTTTTCGACAGAGGGTAGCAGTATATTTCAATCGCTTGTTTGTGTTTGTGTATTTTTTGGTCCTTGCCAATAAGGGGGCTAATGATGACTCTCCGCTATGAAGTAATTATCCGCTGAGTAGTTCAACAATCGTATATGTTTGCACTAGATGGAAATCCATCTTTTCATATAGACTACCTTATATAACATAAAAGAAATTGAACACACAACAAAGGACAACTATGTGCTGTGTATCAGTACACATTTGGCGTTATAAGCAGTTCTGAGCCATGAACCGAAAAGGGCACGTATTCGCTATAGAGCGCTTCGTAAGACGCGCAAAGTGTTGTAATTAGCGGGGGAGGGGGCAGTTATCGTGTGCAGTATAATCATTTTACCCAAATGGTGTTCTATCATGATTCTTACTTGTATGCATTTGTGGAAAGTCTCTCATGATAGCAGTCTAACTTTGCGAGTTCAGAGGTGATCCGACGCCAACACTTCTCCGACTCGCCCACACAGTTCACCAACTCGTCTGATTAAAGAAATACAAATATGAACCTCACACATTATTAAGGATATATCCATTATGAAAACGAATCGCAACTATGTGTTGTGCCTGCAAAGTATGCCTCTTTAAAGTTGCATGCAAATTAGTTGTTTTGAAATCTATATCGTTAGATTGCGTGATTGTTAATTGTAAGTGACATTATAATCCTCCCACAATGCTCCATATTCCAACCTCTCTTCAGAGAAGAAAAGTGCTCTAAACCAAAACTGATATGTTTGTGTAGTGTGAAACATCAAAAGTATCGAACATTTTCACTTTTTGCTATACAGAATTGCGCCCTGTGTTACATTAATTTGCGTCAGAGAAATCTCGCTGAATCCTTTATTATTTTAATGATAACAACTCACTGGTATTGTCCTGTTAGAAATACTCCTTCTATACCAGAAATAGAATTATGAGATCATAATAACTCACACATGGACAAAACCGCCAGACTGAAGGAAGGATTCAAGATGTCTCACGGCTTGTGGAATGGCCAATGCACTGCAGGGGCAGGGATATTTTCAAATACACAATTGAAGGAGAACGCAAAACATTTGCTTTAAAAGGAAAACATTATATTTGCATTATTTTAAATTGCGCACGAGTTTCGGATACGTTGCTCCCACAATGCACCCTAGTCCATCCTGTCTCCGTCGGTGCGTTCAAAGTACACATGCATATAATTATGACAGCCATTATTAATAATTTATGAGTGTATACGTATTTGCTGTTTTCGAGGTGTGACATCTCTTAAAACTATTAAAATGAATTCTGACATTTTAATTAGAATGCTTCGATGATCGCTAAAAAAATATACCAGGGAGTAGCTATCCACGAAGCATGAAAATGTATTTATTTAATCTAAATACTACCGAAACCGTTCATTCAAAATTAATTAATTGCGAGATTGAAAAATACCATGATGTACCATGACGTAACCGTGTGTGTAAAGGTCCAACGTTGGTGCGCTTTGCAGTAATTTTCATTACTGTACGAACCTAAAATGAAGTTGCGGGATTCAATGTAATATTTGTTTTAGAACTTCAAAAAAGAATGCCAATATAATATGTTGCACCTTTTGAAACAATGTTGAAGAAGTTTTAATTGTACCACACATACGTGTAGTTTATTTATGTACTGTACAATATAGCTTTTACAATATCTATGTACAGGAGAGTGATTTTGATAGCCCTTGATTTTTTCCGCCCTCGGGATGGAAAAATCAATACCCATATCCCCCCACCTCCCGTCCGGAAATAAACATGGTCCAGGCCCCTGTCCCGGTAGTTTACGATATAAATAAGAGCCATTACAGTCTGCCCTCTTTTGTACTCTTTACAAACCTGTGTTGTGATATAATGACGTACAAATAGACAACATCTATCACTTACAAAAGTTAATGTCGGTACCAATGAACTCGGCGCACTATCAAATATCAAATTTACATATCCGAAAATAATGTCTATTGAATTTGTACTGCTTGAAACTAGAATGCTCTTTATGGCGCAATCCTTCCCAAGTATGTGCTGTATGTGCTGTTAGTTATCAATGGTGTATAAATTCCCGTCATGGAATCAAATTACGTAGTCTACCTGGATAGCACAGTAAATTTAAATAAGGCTAAGTCTAGAATCTTTACTAGGCAGAGCTCTTTTGAGGGCGCTTAACCAATAACTACGTCTTTGTGTTAATTATATACCTTCACACACTGAATATATTTAATCTCTACTTCAGAGTAAGTCTTCACGCGGTTCCTCTTTGTTCGCCTGAATATGCCTATATGCTAAATGGTTTCCCTCCTTGATTTTTACATCGTGACCTGACTGTGGCTAAGGATCATATTTCAGTATAGCATTTTTAGAAGGAACAAGTCGTAATAATTGTAGCCCTGATGCAACTAATGGTCAGATTCCGTTGATTGTTTCAAGAGGTTTACTTAATTTTCACCATCTTTCGCCTCTTGAATCGCGTATTAATAATAAAGGGGAAGCAAAGTACTGCTAAACCTTTGCAAACTTGTTTGACATATGTGAAAACATCGAACATTCAGTAATGCGCTCCAGATTCATAATGGTTCTGATGTACGCATGTGGCAGAACTTTACCTTTTTCAGGGTACATATGTATGGAGAGCCGTTTTAACATCACCTCGCAATTCCACTAAAGTGAAATACATTTCAATTAGGCTAAGTGGAATTAATTTCAACTTAAGAAATGTGCATTTGACTTAGTGGAATCCAATTCCACTTAGGTGGAATGCTTTTCATTTAAGTGGAATGCATTTCACTTAAGTTCAAAAGCATTTCACTTATGAGGTATGCATTTTACTTAAGTGGAATACATTTCATTTAAGCGGAGTTAAGTGGAATTGTGAGGTAAATATAACAACGGTATGCCATACATACGCTATCAGGGGAGGAATGACCTAACGAACGAATGCACAGACGCTGTTCAGCAATCTCACCGAATTCTAAGTTTCAACATTTTAGCTCTTACATCGCAGTTACATTGTGCTATTAGTAACTGTCCTTATATACCCAAAAATACAAGAAAAATCATAATAGTCTCCGTATGGACCCGACTGAAGTAAGGAATTATCCTGATATCCCGTGGTGGGGAGGGTGAAGGGGTAGGCTATGTTCAATTCTTCAGCCCAAATCATTCAAAGTTTATGAAGCCGGTGGTTATATCCTTATAGCACATAAGCTTGTTCCTGTACTGTGGTCTTTCCTAACAACCGGCACTGCCAAATTGTAATATATAAACTTATAATATAATATGACACTTTATAATGAAATTTATTCAAAATATGAAAGTTGAGAAATACACCATCTGTTATTACAACAAGCTTCGACTCGGCTATTACAAATTGTCGCTCTGCACTTCATTCTACAACCAAAACAAGATATTTCCTTCCTTTCATGTAATACTTATTTGATCTTATCATGTTTTTTTCTGAAGGCAGCGAATATCATGCAATTACTGGGCAATAAAACTGACTGCGTTATACCTTTTTTTTATAGCACTTTTTTCAATAGTAAGAGAGCAGAGAAACCTGTCTGTTCAAAACAAACAATCTGTTGCATGAGTGCATTTTACATCCAATCATATCCAAATTTGAAGGTGTTGTATAAAACAAATAATGAATGGTTTCCATTCGTGCAATAGTGCAAATATTTCATTCGTTGAAAGATGTAATTTGTTCCATTCAGCTCGGCTGCGCCTCGTTGAATGGAACATTCCATCTTTCAACTCATGAAGTATTTGCACTATTGCACTCATAACCATTCATTATTTGTATAATATCGTTTTCTATTGGGTTTCTATACGATACGATTACCACTGCACTAGCGATGCTTTCAAATCGGTCGCATTCATTATTGGATGTTACTGAAGAGCCTATGCAGGTAAGTACATGTAAAGTTTGAACTTGTGTAAACTGTTGTCAGAATTATGGATAGGCTTAAACTTAAAGTTAGCTGTCATGTAAGTTAAAATTAGGGCCTACACAGAACGCTATGCGTACACACATATTGTAATTACAGGAGCAACTGCCTACACGTAGAAATGTACTGAACCATAACTGAGATTAAATATAGCGAAAATCTTATAGTGATACAATACCATTTCTATAAACATATTTTTCGGTTAACTAAGAATGCAGTGTTGCCTGTGCAGATGTTGACAATGTTTATTTATTTCTTATTCCTGAATAATTAATTCGGCACGGATTCCCCTTGTGGTATGAACACATTTATTTTATGACTATGAGGTGGTTTATGTTTACGGTCAACGTTATGTCAAGTTGCTTTGTAAATGCGAAACGTCTTGTATAGGGTCTAAGCCTAATTTTATCGCCGGTTTAGTGTAACGTTTATGTTAGAAGAAGAAACCAAGAGTGGGCCTAGCATCAGTGGGCCTAGGTGCGCGTTATACACTAATTATGCTTGGCATATCCATTATAGTTAGATATCAAGTTAAACCACCGATTGCACACATGATAAGAGGCAGCTAGCTTCTATTTCTAATATAGGCTAGTGCGAAAGTCTCATTAGGCCTTGGCAAAACTGATGGTTTATAGATAACTTGAAGATCGGCACTTTAAGCACCATTGACCTAATCTAGATTTCTACAAATATGATTGCAATAATCAGGAGGAATAGATAAGTCTCGGGTTTAATTAGTTACTTACACGAACATTCTTCGGTGAGCGATGACACAATTTAGAAACGTTAATCGTTAGTGCACGTCTTGTTTAGATGCTGTGTTAACTTAATCACATATCAAGTAACGTGCTTCATCATAAAATTAATCATTACAAATCAAATAAAAATTAACCAAAAGTTAGAAAAATTGCATACTAAAATCAGTGTAGTAGAGACCAACTCGTTACTACACACTATAAGCTAGACAGGTAGGCTAGGCCGAGTGTGTAATGAATTCTTGGGAGATGTTTCCCTTCTGTGGCGGGCTGTCAACGTGAGAATTGTGGGCGAGCGTCGGCTGCTTTGACTGCATCGCCCTGCTCTGCAGTTTCACTCTGGCCAAGGAGAAAGTAACGTGCGCTGTATTCCGCTAAATTAAATAGGCTTGTGGAACAGGTAGGCCTACAGTACTACTAATAGGATATATTAAACTTGCGAGGAGCAATTTGAAAACCAATGAGATTAATCTCTAATTGATTTTTAACAATATAGCGAGTCTGAGAGAAATACACAGTAATAAGCTGCCCACACATGACAATTACTGTTTACTTTTTTGCCCATATCATTTTACGTCAATAAAACATTCTGCTCTCAATAATTTATATTGCAACTTTAATCCTTATTAATTTGTATTATTTAGATTAATTTGTCTAAAATAAATGTGTTTGTTTCAATACAGAAGCATTGGTTTTTTTCTTCTTTTTTTTTTTGGGGGGGGGGTTAATACAACAATATTCGGAAAGGAAAATATATTAAACTTTACATCATTGATGATTTAATCACCAATTGCAGGTTACACTGTAATTGAAGCCAATAAATGTAATTAAAATAAAAACTGTAGGGGTTGAAAGTTAAAATGAGCAATCATAATCATCGTGGTAATCCTCTCACTGCAGATACCAATATCTGAACTATTTCTGAAGTGGTCCTACAGTAAGGTAGATAAAGGTGATATCGTGCTCCAATCTGGTCTTTGCTTACCAACCCTCTCGACACTGGAGATGTTAATAGTAAATGCAAACACAGCAAAACTTACTGAGGAAGACGTTATTGGACTATTGAACTATGGAGTACAGTCTAGGAGATTCAAAGAATTTTGGTGAGTACAAGATATTGATATGGAGGAGAACAATTATCATAACAGATTAATATAGGTCTAAGCGTACGTCTTGAATGTGTGTATGTTAGTTAACATTAATGTCCTTATGCAGGCATATACATAAAACACCGCGTAGAAGACGAAATATATATTTATCATACTTCTACAGGTTTGGTTAAAATGATAAAGAAGGACAGCAATTTCACATCATGTATTTGAAACAGCCAAGAGAATCATTGGCTATAATGGCTAAGACCCTTTCCTCATAGATTCAGCTTCTAAAGTCATTCCCACCAACAGGTGTACCATTGCCTGATATATTTTCGAGATGAAAAAAATCACCCTAGGTTTGCTCATGACACAGCAGAATATAATATTCAATTATGAAAAGCCGCTACAGTGTATGTACTGTCTTTGCAAAAAATCTAAGGTCTGAATAATATTATATTTTAATATTAAAACAAATGAAGATAAATTATTTCTTAGACTCTTTGTAATTTGAATCGACTGTAGCTGACCTGCTGCTGTTGCTTCAAGGAAATTCTCTTAGATGATAATAACAATATACACCGGTTTTGCTGAAATTCCATCATCGAAATTATCGAAAATGATACCTATAAAAGTCAACATATTCTTGTTAAATTTGTAAAACAGATATGTTTTGGTGAAAGTTGGCAGGTTTAATAAACAAAACAAGAGTAACTAAAAATACTTCTTCAACCACAAATGACAGCCGCAACAGTTTTACGGTAAAATGTGTACAGTTTAAATCTTAGTTTAAACAGTTGTGTGAAAGATACTTTAACACGGGGTAGTTAATTATAACCTAGCATCATACCTGTCACGAGGCAGGTACATCACAAGTAGGCTATATATATATTTAAATCATGTGTACATTTAAATGGATGTATTATCATTTCAATAACATTATTGGGACCATGAATATATTTGAATAGTGAGATTGCTTAAAATTATCACCACTAACATTATGTAACAGAGAGAAGAACGAAAAAATCAGTCGAGGAATGTTTTGAAATATGATCAACCTTACTGTTTATGCCAGCTACAGTTTGCTTAAAGAAATTATAGCGTTTTGTCATTATATCATTATGTAAATAATGTGTAAACTGTATATTATATAAATTAGATACAGGAAGTTCATTTTATATTAACACTAAGCTGGGTACGCGTTGTTCAACATTATTTAGAAATGATTGAGTAACGTGAGAGGAACAATCATCATAAGTTTTCAGACGTTTTTTTTTACTTTTAAATCTATAGCGAGACTAGTCACAATTTTTAACTTCATTAGTTTCTTGTTTTACAGGTTTTATCAAAGTAAACTGCCAAAATCCATCAGTCCTGAGATGATACCGGAAACAGCAAAATCAAGGAATATTAAAGGTATTTTGCGGCAGATAACACTCTGGGAGTTAATTTAATAAGTGTGAAGAAGGTGCTAACTATTTGCGTGCATGCTGGGAATAGTACGATTGTGTGTGTTTGAAAGGGCAGGATGAGGGGAGGGGGGGGCGGGAGGGGATTGCGCAGGGAAGAGCAACTTTTCGGAGAGAATTATTGGAACTAGTGCATTTGCATGTTTTGGTTACATCACAGCCGTGCACTTCTTGCGTTGTTCTGCTAGATAGTGGTTGTGCATAAACCATTCATTCATATAGCACGTGTAAGGTTAGGGCCTATCCCATTGTGTATGGTTACATGAGATGGTTCAAAGTGTTCCATTCCTTTGTAATTTATTTTATGAATTTTGCAGTGAAAACTGACTTTTCATATGTAATATTTATGTAGGTGGAAGCAGTACCAATATTATGATGCTGAAACGATAAACAAAGACATGTTACAAAATTTGACAGAAAATTCAAATTTTACTCTATTTCTTGCTATTAACGTCTTCCACTGTTCTTCTTATTTTCAATTCAATTTACACTTTACTGCGACTGTCGTTTATAAACTGTAAGAGAAGAAGATAAGGCACAGTACGGGGGGGGGGGTGGGGCGGGCATGTATCTACTCTCGGTATTGACCGTTCACTTATAATGACTAATAATACCGAAGTGACGTTAGCAACACATTACTATCAAAATTGCAAAGTATCCTACTAAATTTAAAGGTAGTTAATACACCTATTCCTTCTGTACGTTTTAATCTTGCTCGTTTATTACTGTTTGGAAAATGAATAAAGCAGAAAGAGAGCTACATATAGAGAAATAGTCCATCAACAAAAACAAAATAACAATCGAGATTGTTATTGTAGGTAAGCACGACTAGTAATATATTAATGTTGTTTTAATTTTCTTTCTCTGAAGTTTTTTGGCCTAATACAACCTGTCAACTTGATCTACAGTCTGGCAAATGGAAACAGGTTGGTGATAAGATGGTAAAAGTATGTAAGGATCAACATGGCTCATGTTTTGTAATAAATATAGCCTGTGTAACTGCTAGTGTAAATATCATTGTACCGTGGAATATCCCATTGAAGCGATGATACAACTCTGACACAGTGTGTGGTATGCGGCTTAAACTGTTGTAAACATTTTCAAGAATGAAATAAATTTATCAGTAATTGTTGTCCATTCTGGTTTATTGTCAGGTAGGAATATGAATAGAGAGATGGTGTTGGGGGAGGGGGGGGGGGTCTGGGGTCTGGGGTGAGGTTATTAGGTACTATTTGATGGTTTAGGAAACTTAGGATATCCTCATGCTCATTGACAGCTTCACAAAGTGATGACGTTAGATAAAACAAGTAGTGGAATAAATATGAAATAAGAGATTTACCGAGTCTAAGATTAAGGAAGAGGTGAACAAAAGAAGGCTCTAATCAATATAGGAGATGATGGGGTACACTGCAGACAGACAAATAAAAACCCGAACTAGAATTTGAAGGACTTTATTCAGAAAGTGTCAGTCTCTAGAGTAGAAAGAGACCAGTTAAACATATGCGTTACTTTAGTCATTTTATTTCACAGGCCGAAGACATCCAGACTATTACAGAGCTGTGTTCAAATGTTGTCGGCATCAATAAAGGAAGCAGTCAGGAATCACAGAAGTCAACCATAGAACTCCTAAAGAAAGCATGCAGGCATGACGTAAGGATACATTGAAGGGATACGGTGAAGTAGAACAAACACATGAACATTAATTATTGTATTTATTGCTCTCCCCAACTTTCGGTGATTTGATAGTGAGCCGGTTTATTAATTTTGGCATCAAAATTAGATAACTTAGAACCTTCCTAAATAAAGTGTGATTTAATAAACAAAATAAGAGATTTAAAAAAAATATCGAGGTAAAACAAACATAAAACATACTCTCAGCTAGGAAATTTTTAGAGGGCGGGCCAATTTCATAGGTTTCGCTGGTACACCGTTACTCACGTGACACGGTATTTGTAATATACTGCCACTGTACAGTGTAAATCCTGTATGTAAATATACGTAATGATAGCACAGGTTGATGCAGTGGTAGCATAACACACGTAACGTGTATATTGCGGCCGCGTCGTCGCGCTGTTTAGGTGGAAGGCACAGGTTGCTTTATTGTGGGTCCCGATGCCAACAGCAGTGAGCGAAAAACGGACAGATAATTGCATGCATGAAAAGTGTACTTGAGCTGGTGCTACGTACGTGGACTGGGTCTCCAAAAACGATCTACTGGAACAGAGATCGGGGATCGACAAAATGATTAATGCTACCTTCGCGGAGCATTTACTGGCATGGCAGATAATACGAGAAGGTAGGCAGCAAATTATGCTAACGACTAACGTAATATATTTACTATTTAGGCTACAGTATACTGTTTTCCGGCGAAGTGTTTGGTCTACTGTAGGCTTCCTTGTTATATTGTTCAATAGATCATGCTAGCTAGGCCTACTACTACTAGTACTACAAACTAATACACCGAGAGGCATAGGCTAGTACAGTAGTAGTAAAGTCAGTTTTGCGAAGTTTGGAACACTACGAAGTTCGGACACCCCTAAGAAATAAACGATTTCACGATGAGACAACCTACAGCAAGAGCCAATTGCACGAGAAACTACGAAGCTACAGTTATTTTCTCTCCAAAATGACCCAACCATATCAAGTATAGTTTCAGGTGATTTATACCATATGAGATATAGTTTTGGGGTGTTTTAAGGCTTAGGTGTCCGAACTCCGCAGTGTCCATGCTACTGCAGTGCAGGCTGCTGTACAAACTGTAGCCTAGCCTAGGCCGAACATTTCTTGAAGTGTTATTTATGCTTTTCTACTTATATTCGCCTACTAAGCATTATCAGTATGGAAGTATGCGGTATCATATGTGTTTGTTTTATGATTCGGTAGCTTTGCAAATATGAATAGGCCTTTGCCTACATCAGTGTAATATGGATTTGGTAGGGAGATCTCCCCACAAGAAAATTAAACTAGAAAGAAATGCAACTTCTCATGAGCGGAGCAATAGCAAAAGTAGGACTACTGTAGCCTAGCTCCAGGCCCAGATTTATAAAATTATGCACCATGCAGGGCCTACCTCAATTTGGTGGTTATTCCTGTCAAGAGCATTTTTTCATATGGGCATATTTATTTTGTAACTGTAAGTCTAGTATGCAATGAGGTACGTGAGGGACAGGGGCCTATACGCAATAAAGTAACTGTTTTCATTTCCTACTCTAGTTTACCAGCACAATTATAGAGTTCTTAGCAACAAATACATTAGTCTGACAACTTGAAAATTTACTGCATATTTGCATGCATGGTCATTCTCAGTTATAGACTACTAATATGTGTAGCCATTTCAGTTTTGTCTTTTTTGGGGGTCTGAGAATGGGTTCTAAAGTGGTGAAATAACTTCGAATCTGCTGAGCAACTCCAAGATTAATTAAGTTACTAAGGCATTGGGTTCTTTTACTTTTTTAAGTCTAATATGCATAGGCTAGGGTAGTTACTTAGCTTCACTTGATTGTCAATCCGCATATCCACTTTAGCTGTGGATGATTCTCCACTATGTACGCATTAATTTAAACTCTTTCTATCCCAAATTAGAGTATTGCCTATAATACTCCCAACTTGGTATCGTAACTTAAAAAAAAAACGGTAGTGGCTTTTCCTGGTAACTGTAGTGTAAAGTGATATAACTAAGTTTTCCAAATTAATTCAAAACTCAAAAGCCTTCTCAGAAAGAAGCTACACTAGCTCTACATGCTCCTTTGTTGAATTAGTGAAGGATACTGTTCACATATTTATGCATTCATAACATGATAGTTTGCTATCATCGTTATAATCAGAAAATCAAGGACAACATAAACAAATCAATGTCACCAATAATTGTGAATGCCACCATTTTATGTTCGACAAAATTTATCACATTTAATTTAAAGGATACACCATGCATGGCACATTGATGCACAGTGACGCACATATTGTAGTTGTAATGACGCACCAAATATGCGCTTTGACGGACCCCTTATTCACACAATTCATCGGACATGACGCACCATATAACAACATCATAGGCTTCATAGCTCTACACATAATCTGATCATGCCGTTCTAAAAATTATACAAAATGAAAGTGATACTACTGATTTGTGAGAGAACTAGAATGGTCGCCCATAAAATACCATATCATGTTTCTATAGTATCTTTTAAACACTTCATTGTTCAGGGCACACCTGTAGAATATTCCGTAATTTTTAGTCTTGGAAATAAGCAAAGCCTAGCTATATTTTTGAAAGCAATTATGCATCCCTGAACATGATGAAATTTGGTGACATATATATTAGTGTATGAGCAAGCCTACTGGGACATTGCCATTGTAACATCAAACGTTATGACATTTAGTGTATGTACGGTATTAGTAGATGAGTTATAATAATGCAGGTGTATACTACTAACATAGAAATAAAAAATATAATAGAAATTGTTGCACATCACTAGTTTAGGTTTGTACTAGATTAGTAAATGAACCATTCTTGAAAACTTGTAGAGTTGACACTATACATACTGTAAATCATAAAGCAGATGTGATGAATTTATGCTGCCAATAGCAAAGTTCTGTAACTAGAAGTGTAATTACTGTTCTGTGTTTGCAAAATTGATGTGAATTGTTGATTATTTAGTGAAGGGCAAAATGTGGCATTCAGTAATTTTTGTTGGAAGTTATATAATACACTATGTCAGGGATGTGCTCACACTGGGCGGCTGCGCCCAGCAGTTCTGAATGTCGCCCCGCACAAACAGTATTTTAACCTTTTTCGCCCAGCAATTTTTGATGATAATTTAATAAATGTTACCATAACCAAAATCTGGGAGAATATATGGCACAGAATAGGAATATAGCACCACCTAAGCATACTTCATGTGCAAAATTTGTCCATTTGGGGGGGGGGGGTACCCCACCCATGAGATCCCTCTCCCAGGGTGTGGATCTCACTACCGCACAATCTGCTCGGCACTCAAATATTCATGAGCACTTCCCTGCTATATGTACAGTATGCATTCTGATATATTATTAACTTTGCACATCCCGGTATTATTTGTCTTTTTCAGTTGAAGGTGTGTGCCCAATTAAGAAACTCGAGAGGTTGGTATCCAAACTGATCCACCAGAAAAGATAACACCAGTTCCTCAACAAAAGGCTATGCCCAACAGAGGCTGATGCAGCAATGCACTCCAGCAGCTGTACCCCAGTGGAGACTGGTAATTTTTTGATGTACATACTGTAACCATTCCATGCTGTAACTAAGTCTACATTTCAACTAGGTCTGTGTAGGACTGTATATGACTAACCGGATTTAGAACATTGGACACATTCATTCATTTATTGTATTATGTTATATTAATGACATAGACATATAGTGCTAAATATGGTGCTAATACAGCCACTGGAGGTCTGTAAATGTGAAGGACCCAAAAATGTTCAAACCCCACAAGTTAATGATAACAGTACCTGTAGTATTTTTCCTTATCTCTGAAAAATAAAGACATTTACCAATCTTGTAGAATGTGCTACCTACCTGTCTGAAGCAGTTTGTGTTCAAAAATTGCACATTTATTCTTTTCTTATATGTTTTCTTTTTATGTTTCATGATGATGTGGCATCATTTGTACATACTTGCACTGCTTAAAGATAGTTACTCTTCACTGCCTATACTGCTGTTGTCATCTGATCAGGTTGTACATACAGTACTTGCACTGTTTAATGATATTTACTCTTAACTGCCTCTATTGTAGTTGTCATCTGATCAGGTTGTCATGTGCATATAGTTTCATATTAGCAAAGACATTGACATTTTTGGCAAATTTTGAGTGTGAGCTATATTTCTAGTTTAACATGTTAGGGGCATCATTAAGGGGTCTACTTTCACCCAGATTTGTACAAAAATTTTTAGTTATTACAATGAGTGCAAGTTACAATCTCAGTGAATAAAAAACATAACATTTATGCTGGCTTCAACCCAGTTACCTTGGCTATGAGCCTGAATGTCTCTTTTGCAATTAAAATCAAATGAATCATATCTTGGAAAATCATTTGAACAGGTATATCTTTGTGACACTTCTGTCCTCACACAATGCCATAAATATGTCTTTTTTTTTCCATTTTCATTTCACATTACAGATGTACAGAACATCCTTTAGAGGAACAGTACAGCACGGCATAGCGTTATGGCATGATGGATGTTTTGCAAGCAGATATAAGGGTTGGAACTGGAAGTGTTTGTGTTCGATTGTTTCATTAATAAACGTGTGCTTCTCTACTTTATGTAAGATGATTGTCATATTTCTTGTTCTCCAGTGAAAGCTATGGATTTGCATAGTGAACGTTGTTAACATGGATACAGACAATTTTGAAATAGCTGATGTCAAAGCAGTTTCTCAGCTTATTTAAATACCATACATCAAGGACACAAGAGTGGACAATGGGAGTAACAAGTATCCAGAATGTGGGCTTCAAGACAATTGAACAAACTGTACCATAACGGACAACAACAAACATGGTGTCTCAGTAAAATGAAGTTACTAAGCTAGTGCAATGTGTCATAAGAATTTATCTTCCTCATGGTGTCAAACATTGATTGTTGCATTTAGTGCGTTATGTATCTTACTCCTTTATGTAGTATTTAGCATTGATTTGCATGTTCATTCATAGTGTAAGTAAACTACATAATTGATGTCATCAAAGTTACAACTGTGTCATATTAATTAACTAAATGATTGAATATTGGTTTCACTACATACTTTATTGTACACTATTTGGCTTTCCATGATAGCAATATCTGATCTGTTTACTTACTGTAGTTTGTTCAGTCATACCAGTAGTTCTAATGTGACATTGATCTTGGGTTATTTATTGTTGGTACAGAATAACTTGTCTTTATTTTGTATTGTGTGAGATCAATTTAACATAACATATATTGTGATGTCATGGAGTGTTGAAGAGGTACTCTAACTTGCAGCTAGTAGTGATAAAACAGTTCATTCAGTGCTCT
>KN884270.1:102932-115816 GCA_000934455.1 Apostichopus parvimensis
ACACCACCATCCACCCGTCGGCGCACGCACACTGTTCCATTTCTCCTATATTTGTTTGAATCCATATTTTCATCAAAATGACAATTTACAACGTAAATCGTAAATCGTCTATACCCTACAGTGTATACACATTCATCATATATCTGTACAGTTAACTGGTTCTACGCTTTTCTACACAGCTAGACAGTTCACACACATTTTTCAATGCTAAAAGTCTATTGAACTTCTTTCATCATTTTCTTGCTAAAGATGTATAGCAATCTTTTCCCTCTACAGACATTTTCAACAGTTTAACATTTTCTTTTGTTCAACACCTGTCAATCAAATACTTAAACAATGTAATGAAAAGAAGTTGTATTCAGTAAAAGAGACGCGCGCGTCCCAATGAAAAGAAGTTGTATTCAATACAAGAGACGCACATGTTTTATAAATAACACCTGGGCCCCGTTCCACAAAGACTAACTTACGCTTGATCTTAAGATCAAACTTAAGTTCGATTCTCATCCGATTGATCGTAGCGTAAGTTCGATCGTTAAGTAGCGTTCCACAAACTCAAACTTACGCTACGCATGATTTTAATTAATATATGGTTAGTGGACGAGGCTACTTTGACCTTTCGTGACCTCAAATCACTTGTGTCTTCGCAGAACAACCTGTCGGCGCATTATATGTCATCAAAATGGTGAGTAAATATCAGATAAATGTGTCAGAATAAACATTTAACCACAATCTTTACAAGAATGACCTTTGCCATATTATATTGCATATGTTCGTTGAGTGTTACGACTCAAAAACATTGAAAGATCGTCCGTTGACCGCATTTTATCTGCCAACTTGGTACTCTTTGCGGACGTTAAATTAGTTTAATACAGGCAGTCAGTGTTATATGAAGGCTATGTACTAGAGCCTAGAGGAATACCCGGGACAACGTTAGGCTTGCCTACGTCTTAACTCAAGTTTAGGCCTAGCAGTAGCACAAATTTATATTAGCAAATGGCTACTGTATAAAGGATAAACTACATAAGTATACGCCTGTATTATTACACGGACGACTTAGGCTTAGTACTACAAGACTATACAGTATACTTAGGCCTATAAAGGTACCCGGCTAATGATTACCAGTGGGATCATTGACTGATATTGATAAATTGTCACAGTTTCGTACAAAGGAACTCTGTATGAA
This sequence comes from Apostichopus parvimensis, assembly GCA_000934455.1. NCBI lineage: Eukaryota > Metazoa > Echinodermata > Holothuroidea > Aspidochirotida > Stichopodidae > Apostichopus > Apostichopus parvimensis. The sequence continues at coordinate 104,116 of KN884270.1, forward strand.
GTCCAGACTAAAGTCTAAAGAGACAGGTATAAAGTTATTGCAGCCCTTATAGGCTTAATTCTGAACAAAAGTGAAAGTCACCTTGCTTCCGACTAATTTTTTTTAAAGTCTACAAAACAAAAAATAAAAGCAGTAATATCCTAGGTCTACAGGGCCTTACCTACACACACTAACGTATGATTTGTATAGTATACCCTATGTTTCTTTTGGCTGAACTTGAGCTGACTGGGAGTTTACATCCTCAGTGATGTAAATGATTTATTTTGGATTGTTTCAGTCTAGGCCTAAAGCATTGTTAAATCGGAAGTCGTCATTTTGAAAGGCAACACTGCAGGTAAACAGGACTTTATTTTATTTTATTATAGACCTTCATTGCTAGGTTCACACAAGGCAAGCAACTTTATCTGCCCACTTAGCCAAGGCCAGAGTAGCTAAGTCGGGCTGGGACTCTACTAACAAACACGTTTAAAGTGATCATATTTCAAGGGACATGGCTGGAGAAGTTATTACAATTAAAGCTGTTCAATGGGATGAGCAGCTGTGTGTGCTGCGTGCATATAGTCATTGACTGTTGGAACTCAAAATAGAGGTCATGGGGTTTAGCCTGGTATTGGCAAGGCTGGCTCATTAAGTTTAGAGCACAGTGTTCTTGAGTCATTAATGATAACTTGACAATTTACACAGTAACACATTTTTGCACTTTTTCCTAGTTTAACTCAAAAGAAAAACCAGAAAGAAGAATTTTTTCCAGCAAGAAATGTTTATTCTTTGCCAGTTTCTCAAAGAAAATGGTCATACATTGTTTTGTCGAGCTGGACATTGCTTCTTAACTAAAAAAAGTGGTCAGGTTTGAAGATTTTGCCCAAAAAATATCAAAGAGCTAAACATGCAACAGGTAAATAGCATTTATTGGCACCTCACATCCATCATGGTTTTCTTGACATATAGTAAAATGCAAATTGATAATAATTTTTCATATAATTTTATTTTAGGTGGAGGGCCAGCAGCTTATTACAGCCCTGTTTACGAGGCCGTGTTTGAGGCAATAGCCCCCCAGGCCAGAGATGGTGTCAATGCTCTGGGACATCAGAGACCAACCCTTTGAGTGCTATTTAAGTGAGTCATCACAGGCTCAATTTATATGATATACATGTTTAAAAGACCCAATTTGAATTTGAGTACAAGAAGCCTATGGGTTTTTGGTGGAGGTTAAAGGTCATTTGTGATAACCAGAAGCCAAATTTTGAAAGCCTAGAAAAACTTATCAGCACTTCAACTTAATATTATACACAATATGTTTTAGTACCATTGATGAATAATTTTGAAAAAGATAAAGGGAGTTAAAAAGGAAAAATAGTTACCTTTTTCCAAAATGAAAAAATCCTTTCACAGAATTTTAAATTATTTATCAATTATTCAATTGTTACTTCTTATAAAGTGGACGGCATTCATAATGGGAAGGTTATAGGAGTTTCTTGTAATGGATAAATTGTTTTCTTTTGCTCTATTCACAGGATTCAACTGCACTAACAGAAATGTCACCAAACAGGCAGTCAACCCTTTCCCCAACAGTTCATTCCAGGCCAAAGAAGCCAGTTATACTATCTCACTGTTATAACTACACAGCCTACACTAAAGTGTACTCTTCTACGTGGAATATATTGGTTCTTTACTAAGTAGCTTTATTCATATACAAGTGAAGGAAGCTAAGGAACTACTATTTGAATTGGTAAACCATCTGAGAGGGAGTTGTAGATGATATTATTGATCAAGGATTGTATACTGCCTTTCCAACCATCTTTGAGTTGAATGTCATTTCTGAACCGTTCATTATGTAACAGCATTGTAGGTCAACTTTAGATACTAAGTTTTAACTTATATACCATCTGCCTAAGATACTAAATTTCTTTTGGGTGTACTACTGGAACTAAATTAATGGTCAACAAAACTTAAATTATCGGCGTTTTGGCTAAGATCATGTGTAGTATCTGTTCTCTTTCGAGGGGAATGGTGATGCACACCTGACGATGATCACACAGTCAGAGTCCCGATGCAAGGGAACTGGGGTTGAGAGCGGATTAGTCGTTCGGTAGTTTGGTTTTGGTGTCCAGGTTCTTTCCTGGGCGACTTTTTCTTAAAAAGTATGTAACTGGACTTATATTCAAAATGCGATTTTAAGCTGTTATGTTAGAATGTCAAAAATGTTTTTTTTTTGTGGTAGAATGCATGTGGTATTTGAAAAATGCAAAATGTTTGTTTGACATGACATTCACATTCTTTGCTGACACTATGTACAGCCAAAACTAATTTGACTCTTTCAAAGTAACAAGGATAGGGGAAGAGATAGAAGATGGTATGAGACCATCATTAAGGTGAAAAAAATAGTAATTATATCTGCCCGGACAGCTGCTCCATGGACATTATCAGGTGCTGCCCCAACTTCATCTGGGTCTGGTTGAACCTGTTGGTCACGCTGGGGATCTAAGTGTGGCTCCTTCAAGTCTTTACTGATTACTGTTCAAGAGGACACAGCAGGCAATGATAATATCACAAGCTCTTTGTGGTTCTATTTGCATGCCATCGCCAAGCAGGCCGTTGAGCTGGCCGTTGACTTGCTCAATCTTGGCTCGTGTCCTTGTCTGAGCACTGCAATTAAAGAATAACTATAAACTTGAAGACAGCTGTTTATTTCATTGTTCACTATTAAGTAATTTATGTTTTTTTTTTGTCCGTATGGTGAACTAAAATATACAGTTATAACTGATACTATATTGAGTTTGTGATTTTGTGTGTGTGCTTTTTGGACAAATCTAAAGCGATATATAAATTTAGATAGTCAAATGAGCTGAAATGATACCATACCATACCTCGATATGTGTTGGTTTGTACAAGCTAATTTACTTATTGAATAAGGTCTCTTCTAGTGTGGCTGGGTTCAGAATAGGCGTCATCAACCATGGCTGTAGAGGATAACCAGAGTCCCCGAGAAGTATCCCTTGAAGTTGGTGGTCCTCAAACTGTCTACCAACAAGGCTTTCACATAATATCCTACTGTCATGGGTACTGCCTGGCCATCGTGCTACAACATTGATGATTTTGTATTTTGCACTACAAATAAATAGTACATTGATTGCATGTACACCTTTACGGCTAAAAAATACATACTCATCCGGCCCATAGTTACATCTGTGGATTCCAATCAATGTTCCATCTACTGTACCCACAACCTGCGGAAATCCTGCTACCCCAAAAAATCCCTCTGAGCATTGGTCACAGAGGCTGGAGTCGTTGGGAACTTAATTTCATAATTTGAACCATTGCTCATGTAACCCTCCTCAATGCCCGTGAGGCAGATGACTTGCTGCATCCGTGTAAAGAGGCACACTCTGCTAAGGCACATTTTGATCCTAATGCATAGAATCTTAGAGCAATAAAAAGCTGCAAACTAGGTGACAGAGCCCTACTTCTGTTGGTGGGATGTTCTAACTTGGCCTGTAATCTATTGATTATAGTCATACAGCCTAGCCTAGTAAACCTATATCTTTGGTACATGTCAACATCATTGTAAAGTTCAAAAGGCTGCTTTCTGTCTCTAAAAATTCTCTCTCTTTGTAAAATTCGACGATTATTACATTGTTACAACAATATAACGCCATTTGTGCATAAGTACATAAAATTCACATTTGATTACTTCTACATGTACAGTAAAAAACTAAACAAATTTAGAATAGAAACTACAAATATGAAGTAATAGTTTCAGCTAAAGTGAATGATTTACCACGTCCATCGGTAACTCATTTTCAATGGCAGGTTAATACAACATATTGTGTATATATCCGCAGAACCAGCTGTTACAGACTCAGATCCCTGATATTACGTTTTAGATTCTCATTGCAAATTCAATAGACCTTTCCTTATAGCAGTGTAAGGCTAATTTTGATAGTTCGGGAACGGTAAGTCGGGCCTTACACTGATAACGTCGAACCGAGCGTGAGACAGGAAATAATCTCCAAAAGCGGATATTTGATAATATATATCTTTTTTATTGATTCTGAATAAAACTATAACTTTGGATAATTATAAAACTATAAATGGGATAATTACAATGCACAGAGCCCGAAGTCTACAGACGTAAATATAAACTACGGAGCCTACTGTTCTACGTCCGTAGACTTCGGGAGATAAACTTAAACTCCCAGATATGTCTTTAGGAGACACTTAAACCCCTGATTCCAAAATAATAAATTACGGCGCGATGCACAGGGCACACGCTCTGCCCTTGAACCCGATTGGTCTAAACTTACAGCTACCCCCCCCCCCCCCACCCACCCAACTCTTGATTGGTTGAGTGCCAGCCTGATATGCAGATGAGCAAATGCAAATGGGCACTCAACCAATTTGAACCAGTTTGGCTGTCTTCCAACCCCACAAACCGAATCATTTAAAACAAAACATATGAATACGCTTCTAATAGCGCGTGATTCATAGCCCGCCACACCACAGAGCAAACAACCAAAGCGCGAGCCATGGGTGACGTCGTAATAACAATAACAAACTAGAATACGCTTCACAGCAGTAAGACATATCAATGTACATGTTACAATGTATTGGATGCTTCAAATAGGATGCTTCGCAGTAACGGAAAAGTTGGTGATAAGAAAAAGAGGGGAACAACTTCTTTGTTTTTTAAAGTTAGTGGTGAGGCGATTGAAATGTTATTAGCTTGAGGATAATACAAAATTATTATGCTGTTGGGTGAGAGGTGTTTACGTCAACCTTTGGAATTCTTCTAAAAAGTATTGAAAGTTGATGCTAGTAGGAATTGGAAATTTATAACTGGAGGACAGGGCAAGGAGTGTGTGTGTGTGTGTGTGGGGGGGGGGTAGTCCCTAGAATAAAATAATGCCAGGAATATTACAAAGCACTCTAATGTACAACATATAAATATATAACGTGTGTGCGGTTCAACCTAAACAGAAAAGAAAAAAATCCATATATTTTCTAAAAGTTACAGATTATAGAACCGTCATGCAAACACCATCCATCTAACCAAAAGTTCTCAAAGGGAATAGCCACGACGCCCCCTAGAACCCCTCACCTTGACGGACGGCATAATATATATTTACACTGGAGGGACAGTGCTTGAATTTTATATGACGTCACAATTATAATTACAATGAATCTCTTTTTTCTTCTTCAGTTTTGATTATTGTCTGCTGCCACCTACTATTGCATCTTCCTCTCTGGCAAACCTGGAAGCAAGGAATGTCGGCGGTACAGTATAAAGCTCTCATTGATATTCTCGTAGTTTTTTACCAGGGAGAATTGGAATGGAGCAAGTAGGGGGGGGAGAGGGGGGGGGGGGGGGGGGGGTTTTCCCCCCCCCCACTTTTTGAAGAGGGGGGGTTGCGAAACCTTAAGGTTAAAGAGTTCACACAGTCCTGTCTGGTAGATCATCGGTACTTCAATGTCGATGAACTTAGATGAACAGAAAGTGATCGATTGCTGTATACTTTAAGTGTATTAAATACAGGAGTGTTGTTAATTAGGTTTATTTAGTAATGGTAAACTGGTTTGTTATTAAGGTTAATGATTGTGATAATTTATCAATCTAGTTGTAAATTAGAGGATATCAGGATGGATGTTTGAACCTTCTATTTATTTGAAGTATTTTCATGTCACTGAAGTTACTTTGATTTTTTTTTTAATTTTAAATGATCCTTCAATTCGGAACTGTTTTAATGAGTTCTTGTCTTTTACGCATTACTTTAATGAATTTCAAAATATATGTACAACATGATAGGATTTTACTGCATACATGTAATGTGTGAGTGGTCATGACGTCATCGTCATATTAATCATCAATTAAATCCTCTGGCGCTTCACCACCTTACATTTAAATCAAAGCAGTAACTCCAACATTCTGACAGTAGTAACAAATTTCATCTTCAGATATGTAACATGGAAAAAAACATTCAATAACTTTAACCAGCTATTTAAGCGGTAATATTGTACAGTTAGGCACATACTTGAATACAACTTATTTCTACGTCTATAAATGAAACAAGTTGTTTGTTAAGGCAGCTGAAGTTTGCCTGTAAAAAGCAGTAAACTCACTCTGGTAACAAAAATAAGAGAAATTGTTATATATATTTAGGTAAATGTGTTGCGTTAAAAGATTCCGGGAAACTTGATAGGCCTATTGGTCCTAAACGGTTATCAGTTCGGGTCTACCCTGAACATTTGTATCAAGTGAAGCTGTCCGTCACCGATTATAGGAATGAATTGTTTTTTTCTAGGCGTAAGTTGTTGACCGTAATAATGAAATGATTACACTCATGGCCAGCTTTTAGCTAATATGTACTTGATTTTGTTCAGATGAAGCATAAACATCCAAAAGTTGCCTGCGTTGCCCCCAGCCTATAAAGTAATTGAAAAAAATAACACAATCAGCAGATCGACACAAATATTTTTATGACGTTTTTTGTGTATTACAATCTTACCTTCCTTTAGTGATATTGTTAGTGTTCGCTTAGTATTCGCTAATAATCCGACTAAATTTGCGGACACTTTCTGCTGAGCACATAATGATATATACCTACAACATTAGCCATGGAGAATAACGACCTAAACCTGTTTAGCAAATGACTACGAATGCCGCAATGTCAGTGCGTATCGCATTCTGGTACACACGATGGAATGATCTCAAGAGGCTGCCCTGAGGTAACATTTTAAACGGATACGGCAAATGCGCTATCGGTGAAGGTACAAGGACACACATAAGTAAAATTAAGTCACATTTACGGAAATCAAAGTTTTAAAATCGCCAAAAGTTTTTCCCATGTAATTTTGCACAGCATTAAACACAGATTATCAGGGGAGTACGATAATACTGGAGTATAGTAAGATAGAAAACGGCTGTGACAAACACACCGTCGTTTTGTCACCAAGCTTTATACATGATGTGTTTTCGTTTAATGAGAAAAATGTATATATATTCACGGCCATTCTGTCAAATTCAGGTAAATGGTAGAAAATCACATATCCAGCTCTTGATTTATCAAAATGAAACACATTTACAGTAGATTGCCCTAAAAGGTTACCAAGATCAATTAAGATGGATGTTACTTACTCTTCTTGTGATCAAGTTTAGTTGAATACAATACATGTATGTATTTTTTAAAATGATGTTTTCAAATTTATTCAATGTTTTTCAAACATCTATGAAAAATATTGTGTAATACTTAAAATAAATAACAATACAGAAGGATAGACAATATTCAAAATAGTTTTGGAAATTTTCTGTTGTCAGAATATATAATATTTACAGTGCGTTATCAAATATTCAAATGGTTTTAAGAAATAGAAAGTTTACCAAAAATGTAGTCATCCATTAATAGAACGAATTATCTTCCAAAAATTACAACTCAGAATCAAAAAGAAAATTTGAGTTAACATGGCAGTTCCTGAAAATGTTCTTGATGGTCTTTTTTTCGGTTGCCGGAGAGCTATACCCCCGGAAAAATATCCCCTGGACATATACCCCCGGACTCATACCCCCGGGACAAGTACCCCCTAACAATCACCCCCCGAGGACGAATACCTCCGAGGACAACTACCCTCGGGACAACTACCTCCCGACATACACCCCGAGGACAAATACCCCCGAGGATAAGTACCCTATACAATTACCCCCGGACAAGTACCCCCTTGACAATTACCCAACACCCCCGGCAATTACCCGGGAAAACTCCACACGCGCATATACACGGACACAGATAACACACCCAGGTAACTACCCGAACTAAACCAGAATACGCCCCAGTCTCCCCCCCCCACCCCCACCCAAAGCACAAACACACAAACTGGAGGCGTGAAGAAGCGAGGACCTTATGAGACATTTTTGTAGGGGTGTGGACCTTGGGGTGTAGTTTTTTGATACCTCAAAATAAAAATACACGCGCAATGCTGATTGTGTATATGTGACATCACCATGAATTTGGATGACCCAAATCCCCCAAATTTACCCGAAACTCCTGGCGGCGCCAATGATGTTAGTATAGTCTTGCTTAAGAATGGCAACTTATTACACCATTTAGCATTTAAGCACACTTTCGTACAGTCAAAATTCTCCTAAAGGTGATGGGACACCCCATGAAAAATCCCGGGTAAGCGCCAGACGCTACAGGCCTTTGTGAAAAATATCAAAAGGAAAACCTATTATTCTACATGGGTGGGAAATTTGTGGGCAATGTAGCAATCACTAATCCGTATATAGTTGGCATGTATAGTTATTATAACTAGGAAAAATTAAATTGATTTCTTAGATTATCATCATTCCTTTTGCAATATGAATGACCAGAGAATAGTTTTTTTTTTCAAATGGTAGTGACGTCGTGGTCTCAAGCCTCTTTCTTTTCTTATTGTTCATACAATCGTACATACTATTATGAACACAGTAACCGGTTTTGACTAATAGCCCAGTGGTCCATGAAACAATGCATGGGGGGGGGTATGGATTGTAACCATGCACACCAAACTAGAGGGTTGGACCGTGGTTGTGCTTGCCCCGCCCCTCCTCTCTGCTCCTCCCATCTTAAAATGGCGTGCAATCCCAGGACAAAATAGCTTAGAATAAGCAAAACAAGGGAAGTGGGGTGGCCGAGTGGCTAATGCATTGGTTTTATACATGATCTTAGGAATGTGGGTTCGATTCCAGCTCTCACCATTATGGTGTGTCCTTGGGCAAGGCACTTTTATCTCGACTGCCCCTCTCCATCCAGTTGTATAAATGGGTACCTGTGAGGTAACTTAAGCGTGTGCGCTGGATTCTCGGCAGCCAGCCTGATGACCATGGATTCAAAGCGCTTTGAGATAGATGGCTGTGCCATATAAAGCGCTATACAAAAACTAACATAACATAACATAACAAATCATCAAGTAAAATTACTCAGAAGAAAACTTGAAGTGGTAAGTCGCAATCAGTCGGAATTGTTCGGAAATTAATAATACAGAATAGTGTCACTATAACTAATAGTAAATTAATAGTTACTACCATCAGTGACCTAAGCTCAGCCCCCCCCCCCCCCCCCTCGTGCTTCTCAACCACCGTGTCTTGCCCCGGGCCTCGGTCCATTGTCAAACCCTATCCAGGAGTTTTCGGGGCTTATATATGAAAGGCTCGAATCTTTTTAAAAAGTCAAGATGAGGTTAAAAGGGCCAGAAGCACACGACGACCCTAGTGATGCCAGTTTGACCGGCACCCTGGCCCAATTGTAAATATGCCTATGCTTTCGCAGTTGCCCGAGGGACCAGGGTATATGTTGAGGCCCGCGGGTAAATAAACTAGAAAAAAAGACCTGCGTATCCGTCGCTGCATCCGTCCCCTATAGTTAACGGCATATGTCCAGGGGGATGTTGTCCGGGTTATTTATCCGGGGTCTAATTGTCTAGGGGGTATTCGCCCGAGGAGGTAGTTGTCCGGGTGGGTAGTTGCCCGGGGATTTTTGTCCTCGGAGGTTATTGTCCGGGGGTATCTGTCCGGGTGGTAGTTGTCCTGGGGGTAATTGTCCGGATGGTATTTGTCCGGGGGGTAATTTTCCGGTGGGTAATCGCCCGGGGGTTATTGACTGGGGATAATCGTCATGGGGGTATTTGTTTGTGTTTGGGGGTATTTGTCCGGTCACGTCTTTTTCATTAAGACAAAAGGTCCAAATGGGAATATGTTTACTCAAGTAAAGCAGCCGGTTGGTTTCTAGGGTACGGAATTACGTTTGTAAAGTTTCTTTTCGTTGAGCAAGATTAATTTGAACTTGTACCATAATTAAACTGTATTGGCGATATGTCCCTGATTATGACACAATATTTAATAAAATAGCTATTTATTTTTAACCTAATATTGATAATTGTTTCAATTAATATATATAATATAACATGTGTCAAGTTCGGAAGGACGAGACGGTAGTATACTCTCCATATTTCGAGTAATGACATATATATGAGGGTTAATGTAAAATATCCTCATTGTATATGTACGTGATAGTGTTCGACCGATAATCGGTTAGATAATCGGCATCCGACCGATTATCAGACAATCGGTAAATAATCAGCATCGGCAAAATCCGTAGCGCCACCGATTATGCGGAACCGATTATTACGTTCCAATAAAGGATTGTATTTTTCCGCGCTTTTGGTTCACCACAACCACAACGGAAAAAGAATATAGATCATTCGATGCAACGCTATTGAAAGCCGGGAAAGAAACTATATCGCAAGTCCCTCACGCGAGATTGTACTAATGCTCTTCAATATACTATCCAGTATGCTCTTCAATATACTATATACTATCTTCAATATACTATTTTGCAGTTAACATCATAAAGTATACCTGCACTAAGCTTAGGGGACCGACGTAATTATTTTTTTCCACTTCGCTTACTGCATCTTACAGAACATCCTATTATCCATGTTTAACGATTTTCATATAATCGGTCGAACACTAGTACTTGACGGGATGAGGGGATGGTTGCGAGGATCATGGTCCCTACGGTAAGGTATACTACGAATTCCAAGTTTCTCAATTATCCATGCATGGTAAAGTTACAATATTCACTATAGTCTTCTGTTCTATCCGATTTTACAGTTTTCTGGTTTCCTTACGGACTTAAGGAACACAATTATCTTCTGAATCTTCAGTCTGGTCGCTGGCTTCTGAACAACGATCCTGATTCATTCTTACCTGTAAGTAATGCGTGTGAGTTATCATTACGTTTAAATATTTACTTCAGGTAGAAACATAAGTTTGATTTGTCGTAGACAGTTTAAAAGAGTTGTTGTTGCCATCAGTTTGCCTCTAACACTAAAGCGTTAAAAAATGTCCAGACGGAGAGCAGATACACATTACTGTTGCTCTTCATGGGTTTGAGGTTATTGGTTTAAGAAGTTGACCTCCGGGCGTTAATTTCCGGAATCATACATATACTGCTCCAACTCGTAGAGATTTCCTTCACATATCTACCGCCCCCTCCCCCACCCTCCATTTTGCTCACACATCAGGCATATTCATAAATGTGATATTCCGAGTTTAAATTTCGTTCTAAATTACTGAAATTCCCTGTTCCTGGCATTCGGGATAGAAGTGGACTGTAAAGACAGTTTTAAGAATCTAAAGCGCTGTATTTTTTACAGTTGTCAATTGTTAATCTATGGTTTTACCAGAAGTTCATAATATTTCTATTCATTTCCTGCAGTAAATCGTTAAGATCAAATTCAAGAAAGTCTAACATATTGTGGTTAACCATTGTAAATTCCTATCTGTCATGACTTATTTACTTCCCGTCTTCTACTTTCAATATCAAACCAAAGTTATTACAAAATGATAATTAAATATTAAATGGTTGCAATCACTACCAGCGTAAAGTACAGAAGAGCTAGCTATAACCATGACGTCATTAAAAAAAGACAACTAGAACACTTTCATGCCAAATAAATTATAGAACAAAAGTACTAACAACCAACTAAAGTATCTGCTATATTATGATTTTTTTCCGTCATATTTAAACTCCCTATATTAAAATGTTCATGTTACACATATCGACTTTTGTTGATAAATGTGTAGCGTGAGGTAAGGCAAGTCTACAGTAAGTAACCAAATAACAGAAATATCCATTGAACACATGGCTGTACTAGGATGGGGGGGGGG
>KN884271.1:6275-19941 GCA_000934455.1 Apostichopus parvimensis
CATATATTTATAGGTGGAAGTAAGGAGGATTTCGAAGCTGGAGCGGAGAATGGTTCACTCAGTACAGGCTGCCTGGTTTTAATTACTGAGAATCTACGGTTACTTTGTGGTGGCACTCTCATCAACAGTAGATGGGTGTTGACGTCATCTGATGACATGTAAGGCATTATGTTAAGCTTTGAGGAATGTGATTTTCAATTAACTGTCACATGTTGTAGCATTAAAAGGTATATTCAATCTATGTTGTTATTATGTGATGTAGTTAATATGCTCCATGAGAGCTAACTTCAATGCATTCAAGTATTGCATTAAATTAGATGGAGTGCAATTCAAAAATTTGTCAAATATCCATGGATTTCATTCCTAGCTCAGGCAACCTTCTAGATAAATCTATGGATGTACTTGTCAATGTCTCACATGACGGAGTTTATAATATTTGCAAAGATATCTATCTCATTTATTGGTGGATTATTTCTTTCTACAAGCTGGCATTACCCTTTCAAACTAAGATTTTTTTAATGCATATTTGTTCAATGAGTACTGACATTTTACAGACGTGCTTGCAATTGTTAATACCTACTCAAATATCGTTTGATAATCGCGGCAAAAACTGTTCACGTGTCTATTGGCATACGCTTGTTACGCTGCATACTTTCATAATTGGCGCAAAAATATAATCTAAACCAGATATGTAAAAACTTTCGCCGCAAAATGTAACCATAACGGAAAATGGAATAACTTTTGGCGCAAATTTAATAATTCTTTAACGAGTTATGTGATAACTTTTTGACGCAAAATATAATTAAAACCTCAACGAGAAAAGAAATAACAAAGAATTTAATAACCTGTGTCAACCAACACAATCGTTATGTGTGCTCTGAATATTTACTGGAATTTACATGAATACAAGTGGTGTAACCAAAGTGTTCTACTATGGGGCTAAAGGGTCCAGCGAGGTTATACATGAGAAAGTATTGTGACTGATAATGTAATAACTAACGATAATGTAATACGACTGATAGTGTTACAAACCAGAGCGGTTTTTTTATTTGAAACAGATATGCGAAAGATTTTGGTACTATCAAATACTATTAGTTTCACGTTAATTTAGTTTGTTTTTTTATAACCTGTTACCGGTATGTAATAAGATAGTCACTTAAGATATGAGCTAAACGTTTGTTTTTACTTGACATGTATAAATTATTTATAATTCAAAATAGAAACCACTTACACGTAACTTTACTTAAAACTCAAAATTTGTCCAAGCCGCTGAACTTTTGCAAACTTGCCGGAAACAATTGCCGCAATAATACCAAAAGTAACCAGGTTTTGCGAAATAGGGAACCGAGTGTGTGTGTGTGTGTGTGGAGGGGGGGGGGGGTGCTGCCTCGCCTCCTACCTATGCTTGTAATACAGCGTATGGGTGTGTGGTGGATCCAACCCCTATCTTTGATAATACATAGTGTGTGCCAGATAACCATTGCCGTCAAGATTGTCTTTACAATGCCGGGTGTGAATTTGTGAACGCAATATTGCCCTTAACACAGTTTTACACAGTTTTATTAGAAGTTGGGAGATAAGGATTATAAAATAATCACATGACTTATGACGTCCATCTATAGAAAGTGTTTGTAAGTAAGTCATGAACAAAAGTTATTACATTTTTGCGTTATTAAATTTCTCATTAAATATTGTTATTATCTTGTTTATATTATATTTGCGTCAAAAAAGGTATAACATTTACTCGTGAAAGGATTAGTAACTTTTCGCTAAGATTACTTTTTGTCGCGAAAGTGATTACATATCTGTTTAAGATTACACTTTGCGTCAATAAGTATTTTTTGCGGCTTAACATACGCTTTTCCATATAGCATGTATTTAAAAGAGGAAGTGTTAAAAGGGATTGAATATTTGTCAATAACGTGGTATTAATAAAATATCTTTCAGTCGAACAATAACATGAAAATCATAAAGAATGTAAACCAATAGAGTATTCCAAAGTGTTACTTGGGTATTCTATGCGTGTCTCTTCATATATAATTTCTCTTGTCACTTACTGGTAATATAAATGAACTGTCATTTGGAATGTGGCTTTACCTTTCTTGAGATCAGCAATATATTCCCTCTTCTAATGCTTTATATCGATTGACAACGAACTGTTATTTCTACCCCATAATGTTTACAGATGGAATAAGCAGCTCAATTCAAACTTAGAAGTACACGTTGGAGTTGGTGACTTTCAAGAGAGTTCGAATGAAGACAAAACTTACGGTGTAACAGCTATATTCCGTGTAATCAACAACGATGGGGAAGATTCGGGTTTAGTTCTTATGAAACTGAATGAAACAGTTGATGCATTCGCTACTGAGATTTTTTCTGCCTGCCTTCCTAGGAATGACTCTGGCATTGAATCTGGTGCCTATGTTAACATCTTTGGTTGGAATACTGGTGTTCCAACTGGTCAGTAGTCACATATACCCTGTTGACTTTTTTTGACAACGCTTTGTTTTTATCTTTTGAGACAAACAAGATGAGTTTTGAAATAACTTAGCTTTATATATTCATGCATGTAATTGTTCCCCACAACTTAGCATTGATCTTAATCTTTGTAATATGTCCGTGCAAATTAACAACTCAGCTAATCCCAAATACAAATAAATTTTCGGTCTTTATTATTATTACCAAATTTGTCACTTACTTGTTTCAAAGCTTACGTTTTGGTTGTATGCCAGGTTGTTAAATTGTTTTACGACTTGCTTTGCTTCATCTGATTCAGGTGGTGCTACGCTTTCTGTGAGCAGGGAACCTGTGGTATCCTCTGAATTCTGTAGGCGTCGTAGATATTCTGATATCCATGGACAAGAAGACTCTTTCTGCACTGGATACATCGAGGGCTATGGGGCTGACTGCTATGTGAGAAACACTTCTTTCTAATGACAATATGTTCCTCAGATAAGATCTTATAAAAGTACTGATTATTCCAAGGAATATGTTGGAAAGAGCCAGTTGTATGTCATTAACAAATTACTTAAAACAATTTTATAATTGGCCGCCAACCGTGCTTTTGATAGTGGTTTTTTGTCTGAAATCTGTCTCTGAATATTAAATTGATATGGTACACCAGAAAATGAATAGAATATTAAATGACCAAACACATCCTCTTTTCCCGAACTATGTTTTATGCCGTTGAGTAGGCAGACATCGCATGCCATGGTCTAAACATAACAGATTCGGGTTTTCGTTTTTACCCAATTCTGTTCGTTCGGTAGTACTGTAGGTTGTACTGAGTTTTATATTCTTGTTTTTTATTCCAGACTGTTTTGCATTTTTGTATTTATAAGAATTTGTATATTTTGCTAAGGGATAAAAATTTGCATATTCTTATGGACGAAATAAAGCCATTCACCCATCCGTCCATCCACCCATCCATCCACCCATCCATCCATCCATCCATCCATCCATCCATCCATCCATCCATCCATCCATCCATCCATCCATCCATCCATCCATCTATCCATCCATCCATCCATCCATCCATCCATCTATCCATCTAATCATCCATCCATCCATCCATCCATCCATCCATCCATCCATCCATCCATCCATCCATCCATCCATCCATCCATCCATCCATCCATCCATCTATCCATCTAATCATCCATCCATCCATCAATCCATCTATACATCCATCCATCTATCCATCTATCCATCCATCCATCTATCCATGTATCCATCTATCCATCTGTCCATCCATCTATCCATCCATCCATCTATCCATCCATCCATCCAATCATCCATCCATCCATCAATCCATCTATCTATCCATCCATCTATCTATCCATCCATCTATCTATCCATATAAAGGACATTTGTTAATTAATGCTAACATTTGACAAAAATAGAAACTCTTGTACTATCCTATTAAGGAAGGTAGATTATACGTACTCTAGGTAATGGAATGATATAGTTCAAAATTACATCAACTTTTAGCAGATTTCTATTGATAGATGCTTTTTATATTGATTGTTTTTTGCTCATCATATCGAATTTTCGATTATTCTTTATCATAAACCACAATTTATCATATGGCATGTTTGCAAATGGAAACACTGACTTTAGCTTTATGTAGAGAAGAAAACAGACCAGATATATCGTTTCCTTCATTTAATTTAGTAATAATTTGATAATTCATTTTCGCTTTTAGAATCTTTATGGGGGTCCTGTGATGAATGCCGACACCACCAGTGGATGTCCTGAAGTCATTGGCGTTGTGGTCCGACAATCGTATCATTGGTCCTGTGATCAAACATCCCAACCCAAGATTTTCCCTCTCGTTTCCAGTCATAAAGCATTGATGCGAGAAATAATGGAACTTAATTAAAGATTTATTTGTCATCATACTTATTGCATCCATATTATGTTAACTCCTTGTTTATGAGTATCTTTCCATTTTACTGCCAAGATATTTAGTCCAGTCTGTAATATAACTAAAGGCCTAAAACGTACTAGTTATGTTGTTAGTTCATTTTTACTCGTTATGTATCATCTGAAAAATCGGTTACCAAACTGCTTGCCTAGCAAAACAGCTTGTAGTGTCTAAGATAATAGCGCTCAAGTGCATTCAAACATATCGTTCCAGCCAAGTGAGTATTCAAAATCAGACTGAGACTGCACTTTAGTACTAACTATTTCTGAAAGAGTTTTGTTCTTGTTTTTGTCTTTTAGTCAGATGAATTTCAACATCTATGATGTAATTTGGCCTTCCAGTAGCTACATACGAGAATTTATGTACCAAGAAATGGAATGGTGGTAGATTAATCATAAATGTTTTGGTTTCGTTGATGAAGTAAAAAGCTTACGAAGATTAAGTTCACAACGCTGCTGGGCCAGACATTTCAAAGATGTTACCATTTTAGCTTAGTTTTCTTTTCATCAAACTGTACAGTTACTACTAATCAGTTCCCGGCTGAACGATTTAGTTATCTTTCACGCGCTTCAATTCTGCATGTATGATGTATTGTTTTATATATATTTTCCATATTTGTTCTTGGTAACAGAACAAAAGACGTTAAAATGTCTCTTTTTTTTACATTCAAATGTCTGGTCACTACGAAATTTACTGCATTAGTACTATTTCAATTACTAGTAGATGAAAGCATCTTTTACGGTTTCAATTAATAAAATTCAAACACCCTTATTATACGTTTAAATTTTCATCTTTATTCTTTGCAAGAAAGTGCATGGTGATAGGAAAAATCGTTAATGTTTGGTTTGTGGGAAAAGACTAACAATGATTGAAATTTAACTTCTGCAGAAATCTAAATAAAATGATGTCATTGAAATTGGTTTACAAATGTGTAGTTTTTATGTCTCATGTCATCATATTTACACATTTTGTTCATTAAAGGTCATCATCACGGAAGTTCCATATGTACTCTTTGTGTTTGTCCTATAAAATTTCAAACAATTAATTAAAAATACGAACTCCAAGCACAGCACTCAATCGTTTGAGGTCGATGTAGTAATTTAAAAGGAGATACACCTAAACTTACTAAAACTGACACCAACGGTAGTATTCACATCTGAAGCAACTATTTGTTTGTTTTATAATTTAATTATGATAGACTATATTCACAACTGGCTCTGTATTATGTTAGGTATGTTTAGTTTATCATATTTTGGAAAGATACGCGTGTCTGTGAGCATTGTATCGCTTATGGGTATCGACTGATCTGTATATGACGTCAGATTAAGGGGTGAATATATTTCACTTCGCTTAGCTCATTTGATAGTTTCCCCAGTATAGTCATATTTGGGTGTACACTCCTGTATAACCAGTGTACTGCCGTAACTAACACATTATCAAAAGCATTCATAGTATAAGGGTTGCATGCCATTATTTTCCTCTATATTAATATGTTCTTAAAGTGAGTGCAATTTTAGTATCAGCTTATAACTGTAAATTTAATTTCCCAGTTTTTCACTTTGTGAAAACTGAATCGCGTGGTCAATGGCAATGACAATGTCTGCGAAATCTTGGCTGAAGCAACACGATATTTTTTTCTTAATTTTCAAATAAGAATGCCAATTAAAAGGTACTGTTATGACAGATGTGTCGTGTTTACATAACACCGTTTAGTACTATCGTATTTCCATGGTTGTGTGATTTCATTGTAGCCAAAGTATTTTCTTTACCCAACAGCATAACACCACGCACGGTATAGCACCTTCACGTGGCGGAAATTCCTAATGCATAACCTATTCCGTTAATGCTTAGTCGCTTGATATGACGTCAGTAATGGTGGGCTAGTAAGTTTAAGCAATCGTACACAGAAAAACTAATTATTTTATTAAATAATTTAATCCAGTACATCAGTTTGACGGCCTGAAATAAGACTGACAATAATAAAATATATAATATATATATATAAAAAATATACCCGGCCGTATCTTCTTATCAAGAGGCCTAGCTACCAGTTTAATCCCACTTTTATCAATCTTTTGGAGATACTCAGAAACCAACATCTTTTGCTCACAATTCAGAAGTAGGGTGGATTGGGTAAAGGGGATATTAAAGAATGGTAACTTGCCAGCATGATAGTAATACCAAAGGCGCGGGAGTGTATGTCTGACATAGGTAAAGGGTTGACTAGTATTGACTGGGGAAGCAGAGGACGCCAAAGACGAAATCGTACGTAGGGGCCATGACACGAATCTCCGCTAGCCGTATTTTTGTGTTTACGGGCACTATTCTAAAGCATAAACAGACATGTTCGTCAGAGTTTTACCCTGGCCATTATGCCCATGGTTATGCAATACACAGTGGGAACCCATGGAGTGGTCCATGCCCGTACACATGAAAATGGAGTAGGTTGTTCGCCAGTATGTATGATAAAGAAAGTACCAGTCTGCAACAGTACCAAGCTATGAACAAATAAGTAGCAACCATTTTGCTCTTCTGATCAGGGATGGATTAGTGGTAAGGTGTCATCGTATGCGTCACATATTGTGGACTACTACCGACGACCTTAGTGACTAAACAAAGTGGTTACGTTACGGAAAGTAGGCATTGTAATTGTGCATTGAAGCAGCAAGTTTGTTTGCTTAAAATTATTCGCTTTTGAATAACACGCGATGCTTTGTTATACTATTTATGGCATTTATTTTCAGTATTCACCAAATGTTACAGTACTATTCTTGCATAATATTTGTTCATTCATTTCGCACCTATGAATAATGAACGGTAAAATCACCGGCGGATGAATATAAGTTTGCATAAAAGAAAGGCAAGCTAAATCTCAGCTGCCTTAGCCAAGACAAAGCAGACGAATCGGATCCAGTATGGTATGGGAACAAGCCCCTCGATATAAACACCCCTTGGCACAATTTTCTAAAAACACAAACTTTGAGCCCGAAGTATACTATCCATAGGGTGCAAGCAACAACGTTAACCTCATTTAGCAATGCTGTCGATCGTACGTGTACGGTAAGTTTAACAATATCACAAGAAGAACCCATTTCGCTCACAGTCAAAAGGTCTGCCATTACTCACTGTATACAGAAAGTATTTAGTGCAACACCAAGTAGGACTCTCGTGTTCTATAGTAGGGTTTAAGTTTCGTTTCGTTTATTTTAACTGCAATACATACATACGTACATACACACACCCATACATACATCATATCAATTTGTTTCAATGGAAGAGTCGCATTTCCACTGTCAATTTCAAAGCTGTCAATAGTCCAGCCAACCCAATGTTTCTTATGTATAAATGTATGCACGTTTACTTTGCACAGGTATTCAAGGCGAGACGACCGTGAATATGAATATTCATTTTTAGGGCGTGTTTGTTACAAGGGTTTTCAATTGGTTTAGGTCTCCATGTGGGAGTGTCAGAAATGTAAAAGAAGAAAATGACATAATTGGCTAGTTTTAGACTATGACGTGTTCAATCAGAGATTTTTTATTAAACACCGCGCGGTCAATAGTTTAACGCTATTGTTCACTGTAAATGGAAATCCATCAAGGTCCCTATGTACAACTTTTATTGTTAAATTGTTTTTTTCCCACCCTTATCAGTAGTGTACACTTGGGTGTACACGAAAATCCATGTATTAAATAATATCAGTCATAATACGACATCACACGAGCGCTCCAAAGTATATGTCTGTACAGTTTTCAATTGAACGGGATTTGCGTGTGCCGGGGACGGGAACAGTTGTACGTGAAGTGCGACAAAACAAATTGATATGTACATACATACAATACATTACATACAAAAATACGCACATACATACATACATACAAACACTTACACAAATACCAACTTCCTAATCAGGTTCCATAATAAGAACATACACTTTGCTCAATTTGTGAGAAATCACCCTATAAACAGCCGAGGTTCATAAAGTAAGTGGTTGGACTATATTTCTGATACACGACCATCAGCTCAGTTCCTTACATGCAAAACAAAACTTAACGGGGAATACAAAACAGTGTTTAATAGCCTCAAATGTGCAAAGTTACACAAACTCTTGTGTATCAGTTTCAATGTGTGGTTTATTTACTACACAGACAGATTCTTTATCCCATGCATTGTTTTATTTGTAGATATGTATTTTATAAGGATTGATATTTGTAAAACTAAATATTATCCAAACAAAGATCACAAGTCCTGGCGTGGCACAGTATTTCGTTTACATTTAACTCCCTTAATTACCGTAACATTTCTTTCTCAAAGGGGAGGGGTTCCTTATTTACCCGTTCCCATTACGCATTTCAGCACAATTTGGTGCTCCACCCCTCCCCCTCCCCCCTTCTCCTTCCGATAGGGCGATGCATACCTATGTTGATTTGTTATCACTGCATGGGGAAACCAACATTTTCCCCGGCGATCATATTGCGACTAGTGTCATAGCTATTTTGTGTCACAAAACAATATCAATATTTTCCAGTGCTTTATATTTTTCCATTCCTTTTTCCATTCATTTTTCCAATAGCGCGCCATTTCTTTTATCCCATTGTGGTATAACGGATGTTTGTGAGTTAATAGTATTGAACGAAAACCACAAGACTTGGCATGCCACCAATGGTCGCCTCACTCGAACAGGCAAATAACAATGAATTTTGTACCCTGTGGGCATTATTATCTGATAACAATAGGAGCCGGGGGGCAATGGGGCACGTGCACCCCCCACTTTTTTTCCAAACTAGCAAATGTGCCCTACTAGCAAATAAAATGTGCCCCTTTGATGAAGAACTGTCTTTTGGATATCTTAAGCCTTAGTTAATTTTAATATATTATTTTAATTATTAATTTTAGTCTGTACATGCTATTTTTAAATTGGCATCCCATCTCTTTTTGTACCACGGTTAACAATAAACAATCTCAATAAATAGTATTGATAGCATACTAACACATCATATATATTTAAGTGATATGGCCGGTGTGTAACGGTTTATAGCATAACGAGTGGTGGTTGAGGAATGAGAAAGTGCCCCTCTGATGTTGTGCCCCTCCCCCACTTTTTGAAGCTTCCTACCCCCTGTCTGAGAATATATGTACCACCGTGCAAACTATACTGAACTTTATTTTCCACCGTCAAAGTAAAGTTTGCTACCACTCCACCAACTATCTGTTTTGAAGTTGCATTTCTCCCCATCCTCACACTCTCCGCCCCCCCCCCCCGCACCTATTTTTTTTTTGTAGACCAACGTGGACAAACAGGATTGTTTGTGAGTCTAAAGGTGAATTCACATATATATTAATCCCTAAGGCCTAGTCATTGTAGGCCAACTATGTACATGTAAATATTATTTGTTTTATTTTAATTTGAAAGTGTCAACACAAAAAATGAAACGTAACTAAACTGTCTCATCTGGTATCACTAACCACGTAGGCTTATACTCTCTGGAGGGCCGGGCTTTATCCCCCAGACAATGAGCAGGAGACTCATCCCTCACTGCTAGACAGGGTATTAAAAAACTGCCTACAGTGTACACTAGTAAACATAAATACATAACATACGGTCTACAAGGTCAAAACTTCTTCAATATCGAATTCAAAGGTTGCAGTAACGTGATTTTTTTTGCATCTAACAAGGAATCAGCTTTGTTGTATGGCATTCATATAGATAGTCAGTGCGCATGTCTGCCATAAACAACGCCGCTTGAGTGTCGTGCTGCATTCATGATAAAATAATTTCCTTCTCATTGATATGATACCAGCCATGCAAGTTCAATGGAAGTTCGTCGCCTACGCATTATACTCATCGTTGCACAGCAAAGCCCTTCCCACGATACGATCATAAAACCAGCAGAATAAAGCTTTGTTAAGGGTCGTGACATTCACATGTAATTTCTCAGTACGATTAGGTTAAAACCTACACTAAAGCTCTCCATTCTTGTTGTTTCGCACACCATATTTCCATAAGCCATAGTTTTCAGTTAGATATCATCGCCTTATTTCATACCAATTTTTTTCTCCACCCTTCAAATCGGGGGAACCATATATCCTGAAGTTGTTATTAATGTGTAAAAAATGTCAAATATAGTAATATAGTCCTGGGAAAATGATATCCTATGCAAATGTAGCCGTCCGGACACTTTCTACAGGGTATAATATATATATAAATATTATTAGTCCACGCACCGCTTGAAACTGTTTATCATGCCTAGATTAATCTTAATCACTGCATGGGTGAAGCACCAACTAAGTATTTCAGCGGTTAATAGCAAAACCGACTTCAGAAATTGGATAGTTTTTGTGGTAATGCTTGTAAAGTACAGTTAAACCAACGGGTACAATTGAAACAAAAAGTGATGTTTTAACTGTTTAACCTTCTTATATGTCTTACAAATAATAAATGCAAGGTTATTTCATGCAATTCAGTTCCGTAAGGAGCTTCGCTTAGATTGCAGCAGTTAGAACATAAAACATTCTTAAACCACTTTATTCTTAGGCAGACTGTGTGTTAGTATGTATGATTGGAACAACCAATATAATTCTGATGACTACATCCCATCAGCAAACTGTCTCATTACTTGAAGGTCACCATTTACTTATCTTACAAACAACAACTTAGATTGATCCATTTCGTGACACATCTTCTGATAATCTTCTAAATTTTCAAGCATGGAATTCCTCAGAGTTGAAATTTGAAACTCTATAGCATAACTATATCTATCAGCAAACTGTCTCATTACGCTATAATAGGAAATGCTCTTTTAAAGATCTTACAAACAAAAACTAACATTGAACAATTTCATGACACATCTTCCGATAACCTTCTTAATTTTCAAGCATGGAATACCTTAGTGATGAAATTTGAAACTACCTTTTACATAGCGTATATGTAAATGATGTCTGATATGGGTCCACGAAGTCTCATGTTTCTTTCGATAGCCTGATGAAACCTTTCTGTTGTTGACGGAAAGTATTATCTTTACAGTCAATGTCAGATATTAATTAATAATTATCACGACTTTTTTTGCATCTAACTTACTATAAGCTGTTCCTAAACATGGGTCAAATCATTTTTAGTTTCGATGATAATCGTAACCTTTGTAGTGATCGTGCGGATGAGCGTGTGTGGGCCCGCGCATGCGTGTTGTGGCATATGCATACTTAGATTATGTAAATAACAAAAATTGTCTTCTTATGTCTTTGTTATAAGTTTGGTCGTCCTTTGTTGAAACAGTCTGTGTATTTCTTATAGGGTCGCATTTGTCCCTTGTATCTAACGTCTGACGTTATGCTTCACTAGATATGATTACGAATATAAAACACAGTGTTTGAATTTTTTCGTCACTTCTCAAATTTTGTGTTGTATCATTTGCCGAACCACCAGAAAATGCTTCGAAATGCGTAAAGTTTGGATTCTCTGCCTTCTTGCGCAAATCTGTGCATTTGCGGATCTCACACAAGGTAAGTAATCATGAATTTATATGAACTTAACTTTTAATTGATATCCTGCTGTAAGTGAGACGGAAGAGTGAATAACATTTGAAAATATATCGTTTATAGACATAAATAACACTGGAAAACGCAATGTAAAAGGTAGTAAGACTTGCGGTAAGAGTATAACAGCGTCAACACGATTACAAGAAGAATTCCTCTTCCTGTAAGTACAGGTACGTAATTGTCTGCTGCTGCTATGTGCTATACAAAATGTACGAGTAAAAATCCACATGGGTAAATACAAGTGCAGGTAACTGAGCATTCGGACTCATTACAAGCATGTCAGTACAGGAAGGAATGGCGGGGGTCGGGTGGGTAGGGCTATCAATCATTAGTCCCACAACAAATGTTCCATATGGCAATATCGGGAGATTTAAAAGGTTCGCGTAAGTCATGTTAACTTTTCCAAAATGAACTAAATATACATTTTCCCTCTACTTTTATCATGATGTACAGAAATATTATATCAGTGAATATCGCTCGTCTTGTCTACTGGGGAGGGGAGGGAGAAATTTACATCGATTCTGATTGCAATAGTTTAAAAAGATGCAATCTGGGACAGAAAACGGAAAGAACTGTTTTAAGGTGATCAATTAATGACCGGGTACGGTTTGTCACTAACCATGCATACATGCTAACGTTCTTATACTAATTCTGGCCGAGACTGCTGTATACGTGTTCTTATTTGTTGTTTTAATTTTTGTTACAACGTATGCTAGTGCATCGATGTTAGATTCCCGTGCACAGGCTTCATTATGTTCACTTTCTCATGAATATTACAAACCTAAATTTACAATGTACATAGGGGTCCTGTGAGAAACCTCTACTCCCGAGGGCAATATTTAAATTTGACTCGACAGATGGTGCTTTCTGGGGCAAATTTAGACTTTGAAATAGTTCTATACAATTAGAACCTCTTAATGTTATAAATGGGCAAACACAATATCCGAAAATAAAATCAACTTCAGAGATAGGAAAAACTGTTTTGACTTGATTGACTTACGATATGGTATACTAAGGTCTTCGGGTAAGCTCACCATCGCTCATTGTCATTTTTAATGAGGGTAGTCCTGCTCAGTGCGGAAGCACTGCTTTCCAGAGGAGCCCTCAAATAAAGTTATGGCAACCGTCTTATACTCCGGCCGTGGCGGTTCTTGCAATGTGTTCCTGTAGTGGTTAATCTGTTTTAATCCGCGCCTGTAGTACACCTGGTCTAGTATGTGCAACAGGCGCGTATAGCCAGCTGTCGTGGTATGAGGGGGCAAAGACAAAATATTGCCCCCATTTTAAGAGCCAGTAGAGTTAACTTTAATTCACGTTTCCATATGACTTTTCATGACAACATATAGGATGTACCTATTGCTTTGACTTCGGATTTAGCGGTGGTGGGGGAGGGGGTGGAGCACAAAAAAATTGCTGAAATCCGTTCTGAGAAGGGGTTTATGGAGAACCCCTCCACGTTGAACAAAATTTGTTACGGTAATTAACAGGCTGAGATGTAAAATGGTGCTATCATCTCCATCATTTTAAGTACCTTTCTGAAAAGGAATAGAGTACGCTATTACGCTATTTCGAAGTAACTTTTGGGGAGGGGCATGTGTCCCCAAGCTCCCAGTGGCTACGGCCAAATATATATTAACGATATCAAACATTTACAAATACATAGTAGTACGTGTGGGTAGGTATACGCAGGTATCTCATTTATCT
>KN884271.1:35613-47518 GCA_000934455.1 Apostichopus parvimensis
TATGCTATTACGAAGATGCACAAGATGAGAATTATGGTTTATATATTTCTTTTCCAGATTTCCTTGTCTGTGAAGGATTTGTTTACAGAGAATTAGATGTCTGTAATAATAATTCAAATTGTGAGAATGGAGCAGATGAAAGTGGTTGTGGTGAGTGACAGTTTTGCTACCCTAGAGTATTAAAATGATTCAAGTTTAGGTTAGATGTGTAGTCCTACCGCTCTTTCTTGATAATCATATATGTCCAGTATCGCCTTTTAGCTTTGTTTTAGTTTTTTATATTGCGGTGAAAAAATATCATGTTTGAGCTTTGTGGAAAAAGTGCAGTCATTAATTTTTGTTTTTCTATAAGCAAGAGTTTTTCATTATTCACACCGATTAGATCAATTGATTCTTTTGATACTAAGCAATTTAATAATAAAATTAAATTAAAATTGACACCGTCTGCTGTTATATCCCAATGAATTGGTTTTGGATAATTAGAAATGTATATTGGGTACAGATTTATACATAATAAAGACAACGTCAAGGGATTCGTCTAATTTACGTTACTCTTGGCGGTTGAAATCAAGGTTTTTTTTATCCCAGCTGCAATTCAAGTAAAATTTTAAAGGGTTCATGGTGTGATTGTTTTTCTGTATCCTTCTCATGAAAAACAAGCAAGGCTGGATATGTAGTAGTATCATTCGATATCAATCCGTCAATAGTTGACTACGCGAATACTGTAAACTATACCTTGATATCCTGTTATATTATAATGTTGGATTTAAAGACTTCTTTTTGTTTATATGTAGGCCTTATCAGTGTTAATACAGTAAATTATTCTACTGTTCTTATTTATATAGTAACTGCAACACTTGATCTTGATGAGACAATTATGTTTCCCCTGTTAACGAACACTTCAAGAGACGAAAACATAAATATGTTCTGGTCAATTGTTATGTCATCTGATGCACGGGCTCTTATCAGACTTGATGGAAGTCTCAGTAAATACCAAACCTTGGAGTTTGGGAGTGGAGTCTGGGAAAAGGGCAACTCTATTGAGCTGACAATGAATGACCAAAACAGCACTGATGATCTTCTCTTACCGTGGAATTCCTTCTGGATCCGCTATAAAGGCTTTTATAACTACTACTACTACTACGGTTCTTCGGTTGAGTTAGTGGTAACAGCAGTTAACGGAGATGGTATGTGAACAGACAGTCATGTACATGGGAATAGATTTACTGCATAGTGTAAACATCTATTTCATCAATTGAGATATTTTTTCTCTTTATCGCCTACTATTGGTCTTGGTTACATCTAATGTGCTTATATTCTACGGAAATATACGAACAGTGCAGATGTTTGGCAATACGTGATAGATCAATATGTGGATTATTGTATGTTTGGTACATGTAAGGAGTAGTGTAATGATTACAAATAATGGTATGCAGGCGTCACTTTGGGTTGATACTTAAACGCAATATGCCCCTTTAATTGAATGTTTCTTTATGGAAATCGTTTGTATTTTTACACTTTCCAAAGTCGTTGAACTTTGGTGGTAAAGTTTCCATAGTCACCACTACAATCAATAATCCATTGTTGGTTTGGCTTCAACTCACACATTAACTTTAACAAAAATTATAATAATTTCCTACAGACATTGTGGTGTGTGATGAATCCTACCTTGTTATCAACCAAACGATGATTTGTGATGGTCAACCTTTTTGCCCTTACAGCGATGACGAAATTGGCTGTGGTAAGTTGTTAGAACTGATGAAATATTCGGTATTTGTCGGTGTAGTGTGAAACAAAAAACCATCAAAACTTGTAGAAACTGTTGCAACGAGTATATTATACCAAGTGTCTAAAAATTCAACCCTTTAGCTGACATTGTCAGGTCTATGTAAGTTTTGAACAAACATACCATGACAAATGACCACACGTCCCCTGCTTATACTTCGTTTGGAAAACTTCAAAGATCTAAAAAAAAGGTGATGAGATCGAGCTTAGTGGACCTAGGGTTTCTCAAAGGAATCTCCCGTGTAGAACTTGTTCGGTGATAGTTAATCATTTATTCAGATTTATATTTTATATAGATTTTATATTTGAAAATATAATTTCTTACACATGGAACTATCTACATTCCATATAATTACAGTGAACCCACGTTTGACCTTTCACTTGGCAAACTGATAGCTATCTAAAATAAGACTAGTTAACTTAAAACTTAGGGGACAAGTAACATGACACTAGACTCAAACTGCCAGTTTCTTTCGATAGCCTAACACTCAATTGTAGCACAAACATGGCATATATGTAAAACAAAACGTAAAAATAAAAATATATCAACGTTTCATACAGAAACATTAAACTTTAAGCAACAAATAAAAAACGATCATAAGCAGACGCGTTCCTGCAACTGTTATGGGATGTGTTTTGCAGGACCATGATTTGTGGAATGAAGCACGTACCTGAACATATTACTACTAGGGATTGATTTGACCAAAAAAGGTCAATCCATAGGAAAGAGAGAACTTTCCTCGTAAGATCCGGCAACAACTGTTAAATCTATTTTTCTAGAAATGCTTATTAATAGAACACGTTTGAATAATAGTTCTGGGACATATGAGGAGCATACAAACAACCGTTGGTGCTTTGAAGTACAGAAATAATCTCCAGGGTTACAAGGTATTTTGAAGAGCTCAAAAGAATAAAGAAATATTATTTGATGAGATAGACATCCCGATAATTATGACAAACATTTGATACTCATAAACGTTTGCTTATTACAACTTATAATGTCATAATTGAGCTCAGCTATATCTGGTAGAATACATACATCTTACCCCTGCGCCAAATTGTGCATATGGGCATGAAGTGCTTTACCAGTGATCGCTTCAATGTGAATGTAAAACATAGTTACCGTTAAGTTGAATCACTTTCTTGTTGCCCCTCACGATACAAGTATACATATATATGGACAACAGATGTTATCAAGACTTCAAACTTACCCAGACAAGGCATTTGTGATATTTTTAAGCATGAATGTTATTTTGATTCAAAGAACTAATAAATGTTAAGATGTCTGGTATCTTACCAAACCTTTTTTTAATTAATTTTTCACTTTGCTTCACTTCTTCCCAGAAATAAAAGGAGGTAAGGCTACTCTTCAGACTACAAGTTACCCAGGGTATGTTAATTCAATCACATATCAACGATGGGAGTATTTTACCACCAGAGAGGATGTCTCTATGATTGTACACTTCAGGGAACTGACTCTGGATTATTCTACTGGATTTTATGCTGGAATTGGTTCCATTGCTCCTGAAAATGCATCTGTTGATTATCGTCCGGCGGCTGATTGTTACCTTACCCCTTATGATCCGATCCAGGATTTGTACTTGGAGTCCAACATGATCTGGATTGCCATAGCCTCAGATAATGCACTCAACTCGTATGTGGGCAGAAATACGAGTTGTTGGTGCTGACGAAGGTATGTCACTATCTGTCATCTTATATATAATATTATAGCTTCTATTTACATATGAGCATTATATCTGCCTAGTGTCTGCTCTTTATACTTTTCGGGTATTAAACGGGATAATTAATTTCACCATTCAACGTCTCCTTTAATGTTTATACGCCAGTTAATATGAAAAAAGTTAATTTTTAAACTTTGCCTTAGTGATGTAATTTGAATTTGAATTTCAGATTTGAAATTGCAAGTTTGTCGCTCTGTACATATTTTGAACGGTTCATCTCTCCACCTTTCTCTCTCTCTTTCTCTGTACCATACCTTCAATACGAGATACGGAGAGAATTCTTATTTCTACAGTATTGATATGTTTGCCCGTTTCCAAAAAGATTATTCTAACTTGCTAAATGCTAGTATGTAACAGTAAGTCGAGTTATACAGCATGCATAAATCTGGCAATGTCAATTTGATAATACATGTTTAATATTTAAAAGCTTACATTCAATTCTTATATGAAGAACTAAAACGTTTATGTGTTGGGAAAGTTTGAATACAGTCTTTGTAGCATTTGTAGTATCCAAAACATGGTTTTGACTATTTAGTTCTTCAGATAATAGCTCGTTTCCCCAAAACATTTGCTATATGACAATTGAATTATGCACTAACTGTATATATTTTTAGGCTCATTTTGACAAAAGCACTCTCAATTATCTCAACGGCAGCTAGTTTAGAAAACAGATCTAGGAATTTTCTTTAACCACGCAATAGTTTTTATTATAAAAATGTGACAAAGCATATGCGTTTTGTATCAAGAATATATGTACTATTCAGAAGGGTTGCTCATTAAGTTATAAAATACTGTTTAACCAAACTTGCCTGTGAAAACACTAAATTAATTTGTTTCCTACATAACTTTCCTATTAAACTCCTTCCTCTTAAAACCTCCAATAGAAATCCTGAGATGTGAAGATGGCAGACATATTGCAACTTCAGATCTACTTTGCGATAACCTCTGGGCTTGCGATGATGGAGACGATGAGATGGGATGTGAAGGTGAGACTTTATAAGGACTTAATGTTATAATTGTATGCTTTAATTATTCATTAACGAAATTTCTCCATAACGACATGTTTGCAGGAATACTGTCTAGGTTTCACATGAGCTCAAGGAAAAAAAATACTTAACAAATGTTACATACAGCAACTCCTTTTGAGCTTCGATTCGACAATTGAAGACAAATGTTTTTATTTAGCATTTAAAAGAGAAAATGTTTGACTTTCTCCCAAAATATCTCTTTTTATAAATATGTTTAGCTGAAAGTCAAGTTGTTTTCATTCATTTTTGAAGTTAAAATTTTAGATAAACTATGCGTCGGGAAAGTGACCGATAGTTATTGGAGGTATTATTTTGTATCCCTATCTAGATCCATTGAGTTGGTAACAATTGTCTAGTTACTGCACCAGATATTACCAATCAGGGTTGGGCTGTGTTCTTTTATCTTTTCTTCCTGCTTTTCTGTATTTGCTATTACTGTCGAAAAATTGCTTTGTTTGATTGTTTGCATGTTTAACACTCCTTTTCTTTAAATATTTGTACCGCCATAAATTATTCTCATTGGGAGTCTTTTTGTATGCATTAGCTACTCCCGTTGGATACGATGATGTCGTTCTACTGATGTCACAACCACAGACGACTTCCAGTATCTTGCGGTTATCGTCGCCAGATGAACAAATCTTTGTGGTGGAATTTGAAGATGAGGTGCGCTCTAGCCTCCGTATAGGATCTGGAACAAACTTCAGTGATCCTGACTCTCTCTTGTTCGAATTCATTCCTTATCGCGATCACGAGAAATTGATTTATATCAACAACACTGACATTTGGATTACATTAGAGGAATCCTCTTATCGACCTACATCTGTCAACATAACTGTCATCTATGCATTAGGTATTGTATCTTCTGAGTGTTTACCTTTCATTATGTCTGAACACGATAACTGAACGATATTTTATTACCTCTGTGTTTTCCTGTTTTCACCCTTCTCCTCATTAAGAATTAAATCTCGGCAGACATCGTTATAAATTCATATATGGCAAATTATACCTTCAGTTATCTGCTTGTTCATTACTGTTTCACGTTTTTTTTACTATATATTCAATAAATTTATGGACAAGTTTGGATAACAAACTTGCTAATAATTTCGCTTTCACCTGTATTAAGGATGTGCTTGCGTTTCCATCGTCTTTTCACAAAGAGATGAAAGTTAGAGAGTTTAAATACATAATTATGTTGTAAAAATGTAGGATATACTCTAAGGCGACATTGGAAACTGTAAAGGTTATACGTGTAGTTCTATTTTCATAACCGTTGTCATAAGTGTTGCTAGTATTAACGAAATTTGAATCGAAATGATCAGAAATTGCCTCGACACATTTTGCTTTTCAGATCTTTTTGTGTGCGAATCAAAAATCTATGAAGAGGTCGATATCTGTAATAATATCTCAACTTGTGCCAATGGAGCTGATGAAAGTGAATGTGGTAAGAAACAATCTATCGCGCCATGTTCGTCATCATTAACCACTTTACGTTATGGTTGTGTCAAGACAATATAATGTTGTCACCATGTGTTTTTTTTTTAGATTGACTTGCTAGGAAGTCTGGTACCATAGCGTTTTCACAACATTTTGAAAAGAATTCCAAGTTTTTGTCTCTATTTCCAAAATTGAAACTTATTCTAAAGACAAGTTAAGCTAAACAGTTAACATTATCAGTATATCTATAGTTATTGATGTTTACATCGAATAATCTTTCACATATTCTCCCTCAAGCATACCAAAGGTGGTCCACATACGTTTTATAAATTTAACCAGAATAAGATGACCTACCATGCGGTTATACATGTAGAATCTGAGGTATTAATCATGTGAGGCATTACCCCTGTCCTACATTTCTTCATAATGAATTCGGGAGCAAGCAAGGGAGTACCTTTAACAATATTCCAGGAAGGTAGTGACATGGTCTTCCTTGATTGTGGTTCTGTCTTTCTTCTTGGCTGTTCTTCTGGTTTAAAACAACCTAAGTAATCACAATTCAAGACAGCGATTTGTAAGATTAGTCACTTTATAGTACGTTTGTTGGGAGTTTAATTAAACTTTGAATCGTTATGAATGGGTATTTTTAAATATTAATATTTAGAACACAGTTAGTCATCTTACTGTATTATCCTTATTCTTTGTCTTTCGTTTTCTTTGTGGTACCGTATTCAATTTAGGCGATCAGTAAGTTTTGCGACGTTGTTCTTTATCCTTTAGTATCAGCTACACTTCTTCAAGGTGAGACGATTTCGTTACCTCTCCCAGAGCCCTCATCAAGAGATGAAAAAGAAGATGTGATCTGGTCCATTGTTATTGAATCTGATGCTCAGGCTCTTCTTAAAATAGATGGAAATATTAATTCATACCAAACCTTAGAATTCGGAAGTGGTGTCTGGAATACAGTCAATTCGATTGAAGTATTTATTGATAACACAAACCAAACTTTTGAACTTTTGCTCCCGTGGAGTTCCTTCTGGATACGCTACAGAGACTCTCATTACTATTATTCATACGACAAGCCCAATCAGTTAACGGTAACAGCAGTTGATCCAAATGGTATGTATAACACATGCTCGTGCAAGATTAAACAGACATTGTAAAAGCTAACAATCAATTTCATAATTAAGGTGCATTTTTCAAGTTAACTCTACTTTATGGTTGTAGGTAGGCAGAACATCCAAAGTGTGGGTGCCAACAGTGTAATTTTTTATTCTAAATGCATGGAATTAATATCCACTCAGTGTTCTTTGTTGTATTTAATTATGCTCCATTAAAGCTAGTGTCGATAATTGAAGGCGTGGAACGTGACCAAGTCGACAAATGTAATCGTGATCACTCAATAAATGAGAAGCAATCACACAGATGAATGACTTATTTAGGAATTGGCGTTCATTGGTTTCCCAGTTAAACAATTTAAAAAAACCTTTTCAATTTGTTTGATGCGTCGAGCCTCTGCGAAAAGACAAACTGTGCATATAACTTTTACTGGCCATAACTGTTGTTAGTAGTTCTACAAGTAAGCGTAACTCTTTATCAGTCTAACATTTAACCTGGCTGGTCACCACTAAGTAGAATAAGCGAATATGTTACACAAAATTACAATTTGTATATACATTTCACACCTAAGTTATTCATTATTTTATACACTTTAAAAAGCACACACAAATATGAAATAATCAGATGTTGGTTGAGACCCGTCTAGCATGTGGGTTCATTCTCTTATTCCCGAAAGTCCATCAACCTTCAGATGTTAATTTAAACATGAATAACTCTTATTTGATTGAGAATATCTTCTTGAATTAAGACCATAGAGTTTAGCAGAGTTTACCAAGTGGAAAACTAGAAAATGATATAACAGTTCTCTCCATCAAATTCTTTATATTTATTTTATTAATATGTTAATACAATTATATTTTTTACTGTAAATATTGACGTATTCTCTATTTTATAGGTACAACTGTATGTGGAGATTCATATGTGACTCTGAACCGATCATTGATTTGTGACGGTGAACCTTTCTGTCCTTTCAGTGATGACGAGATTGGATGTGGTGAGTCGCCTGGTGATTTAACCCGCAGCTCACATGTACATTACACAGAAATTTAAAATTTAAAATGGAAAGATAAGCATATCATCATTGCACCAGAAAATATATGTATAGATGACGCCTAGAGCGAGAAATACAATGAGCGTGTTAGGATGTCTTGGCTCTTCAGATACGTCACTGCGTTTGCGTCACGTCATTGCGTGAAAAAGTGACTATTGACAGACTAAATTGCTGAACGTATGGTTGGAATTTCTGAAGCTTTCTGTAAGTGAGGATTGTATCGTGCCATGCGCAGCGGCTAATGAAATAGCATATGAAATAGTATCAGTGCATATCTGTATTTATCCAATGTTGAGTGAGTTAAAACTTGTTTATACGTGTTTATTGACCGATAAACACATGGAAGGTTCTTTTAATACCACCCTGTGTTATTGAGACTAGCTTGAATGTCATTTTGTTAACAGAGATAACTGGAAATGTCACTACGCTTCAGACTACAAACTATCCACTTTATGCTGGTTCCAGCATAACACAAAGATGGGAGTACTTTACCATCAGAGAGGATGTTACAATTGTTATACAGTTCAGAGAACTGAGGCTGAGTTATTCTACTGGTTTTTATGCTGGAATTGGTTCCATTGCTCCTGAAAATGCATCTGTTGATTATCGTCCTGCGGCTGATAGTTACCTTACCCGTTATGATCCGATCCAGGATTTGTACTTGGAGTCCAACATGATCTGGATTGCCATAGCCTCAGATAATGGTTATGGATTACACTCAACTCGTATGTGGGCAGAAATACGAGTTGTTGGTGCTGACGAAGGTAGGTCACTATCTGTCATCTTATATATAATATTAAAGCTTCTATTTACATATGAGCATTATTTCTGTCTAGTGTAATCTCTTCATACTTTTCGGGTATTAAACGTGTTAATACATTTCACCATTTAACGTCTCCTTTAATGTTTATCAGCCAGTTACTATGAGAAAGGTCATATTTATACTTTCCTATTAGTGATGTAATTTGAATTTCAGATTTTAAAAATTGCAGTTTTGTCTCTACAGATTTGAACGGTTTGTCTCTTCACTCCTCTCCTTCTTCCCCCTCCATACCTTCAATAAGGGATACGGATATAATATTATTTTATACAGTATTGATATGTCTGCGCGTTTCACAAAAGAATTTTCTAACTTGCTATATAACTTGCTAAATATTTTGTTGTATGTTTGTAGTATGCGACAGTAAGCCGAGTTATTCAGCATGTATAAATATGGCAATATCAATTTCACATTCATTTTAATATATGTATAATATCTAAAGAAAACATTCCCTGCTAACATATATTTGAAGAACTAAAAGGTAGATGCTTAGATGCTGGAGTTATTGCCATTACTCCTGGAAATGAATCTGCCGATTATAGTCCTTCGGCTGAATGTATTCTTACTCAATACGATCTCATCCAGGAATTGCACTTGGAGTCCAATATGGTGTGGCTTGTTCTAAGAACAGATATGGGTTAGCTTCAAATCGTTTGTAGGCCGAAATACGCGTTTTGGGCACTGATGATGTTATGTAGTATCATTTCAAATGATTTGAATGTAAATGTACCATTTAGAACATATCGATTCAAGTGTTGTATTAACTTAGAATGACTTGGTATATATTTCTTTGTTAGCTGTATAGGTTAGCTTAAAAACAGGACTAGTTTGACCTCCATGTTATGTACTGTAGATCAGAATTTAAACTACAACATCGTTGTATCCAATATCCAACGGACTCCAACGTTTGGGCATGTTCTTTGAGATGGAGAATTATTTCATCAGTCATATCACATGAAGTGACCATCACCTGATTTTGAATCATTTACATTAGACCTTGCTTCACAACCAATCACAAAACTATGTTATTTCTTTGGTTAATTTGTTACGATGTATCTAGTTGGTTGTGTAACATTTTCCAGACATGTTCCTTACCTTGCTAACTCATACATGTAGCTAATGAAAGGGATTTCTTGTATACCGTTTTCAAAATTATTCTGTTCACTAGAAATCCTGAGGTGTGAAGATGGCATGCACCTCGCTTTTTCTGATCAACTGTGTGATAATATATGGGCTTGTGATAATGGAGAAGATGAGTTGGGATGTGAAGGTGAGATGTTAGTTTCGTTTCGTTGCAATCACTCGCAGATTGTATAATCGATAGTGATGGAACTTTTTTCATTTTTTTATCAGTCTTAAACTTAACTAAACTAAACACAAAAAGTCGTTTCATATCATTCATGACAGTATGTCGAACGTCATTTGTCGTTATGTCCTCAAGTTTGTGTGACAGTCAGCGTGTTTCACAAAAGTTTACAAGAATATCAGTCAGTTAATTATCGTCAACTGTGAATGTTACACATATTTCCGTATTATAACTTGAGCACACGAAATTCTTGAAATTAAAGATTTACTTAGGTGAAATAATATCTAGCACAGTGTAGCTAGAAAGACTAAAGAATGACTAAGTATATATTTAGTAGATATTTTTGCTTCACACACACACGCGCACACACATTACATTCAGGCCGAGGACCCCATTGTATTTTCCATTGTTCAAATCCACGTATACCCTAACCTTAACAATACCCCATACAATATAATTCTTCCGAGGACGTGGTGATTCTTTAGAAATCACAACCGAGGACCTGGAATTCTTTTGTTCAAGTCCTCGGTCAGAAAGCAAAACAAACGAACACACACACATTAATATATATATATACATATATACATATATATTACACTCTTTGTCCTTTTTCTGTACTAGCTATTATACTTGGAAATGATGATGAGTTTCAAGCGATGTCACAAGACACGACGACCTCTTGGATCATTAGTTCAGCATCACCAGATGATCAAGTATTTGTAGTGGAGACTCCATATAGATTGTACTCCACCCTTCGTGTAGGATCCGGATCAAACTTTAATGATACAGACACCCTAATCCGCATAGTTAATCCTTATTCTGACAACGATGGATTCATTTATATTGGTAGCGCTGAGATGTGGCTTACACTGGATGGTGCATCTTATCAATCAACAACTGTTACATTAACGGTGATCTCTCGATCAGGTACTAAATCATACCATCTCTCTCTCTCTCTCTTCAGTTAAAAGATGCTTGTTATCAAAGTTTGCGACTCTGTAACTTCGTATTTATGTCTCTGTAATATTTTAACTCCATGCTTTCTGCTATTTCCGTTGCTTTATTTCTTATTCGGTTTTTATTGTGGCAACTATGTTTCTTTACTTCTTAATGTGCATGATATTTGTTGAGATCTGTAGTAAGAAATTTTAAGTTTGTACATCCTTATCAACATATCCCACGGTTATCACCATTTGAGGGAGGGGTTACGGTTAGGAAGTCGGTAAGAATTACTCTCAAGAATATGTTCGTTAATCTTGTTAGCGAATAGTTTGCAAAGTCTGGTAACCATACATTTGTGGATCGTACATGACGTACTTATGTGTCAATTTCCATAGTACCAAGTAAGTAATATGCAATTTATGGAACATTTTTTTCCTTGTCTCCTTGTCTTTCACAGAACTTTTCCATTGCGGCAAAATGAATGAGTTCGTTGCCATGGACAAACTTTGTGATTCTGTTTGGGACTGTCCTACTGGTTTGGATGAATCAGATTGTGGTATGTCATATGTATGGAACGGTAGCACGTAAACACAACAAAGCATTCAAGAATAATTTTGAAAATGAAGCTAAAGTGCTTAGGTAACCAGACCTATCAGAAAATATTGACACACACACACG